>BQNB010102700.1:5114-24185 GCA_026074375.1 Tanacetum coccineum | reverse complement strand
TCTTCGTTTTGTTGAGGAACCTGTAGAGATAATGGATCGTGAAGTTAATAGTTTAAAGCGTAGTAGGATTTTGCTTGTGAAAGTTCATTGGAATTCAGAGCGTAGTCCCGAGTTCACTTTGGAGCGCGAAGACCATATGAAGTCTAAGTATCCTCAGTTATTTGTTGATCGTGCTGTAGAATCGGCCAGTTAAATCTCTGTTAGAAACATAATTTCACAGTCTAACAAGAGAAGCTCGGTCTTGAAGAAACAAGCATTTTATAGCTCGATAGTTAATTAATTAATTAATGTTTAATGATGTAAATGGGTTGTTATGCAAAAAGCCTGCAAAAGCCCAAAAGAAAGGCCCATAGGCCAAACCCCATTAGTGTATAAATACACTTTGTTCTTATCATTATTAGGTAAGCTAGTCAATATTATTGTTAGGGTTTCTAGCCACCAAAAAGTTTTCTTTCAATCATCAATAAAGTCTTTATTTTCCTGCATTTTGATTCTACACATCATTGTTAAGGTTTGTATGAATGATCATGGAACCTACACAACATTATTATTATTATTTACATTATTAGGCTAGGAATCGGTATCACTTTTCTTTCGATGACACATCGGCCACGCCTCCGAAAAGAGCCCGTGTACTTATTAAGATATCGACCCTAAATATACATCCTCCACCCTTTCTTTTGATGTCACATCGGGAGCGAACCGACAAATGCCCATGTACTTTATTGCGATGGAGTTTGTATATTATTATTAACATTAAGGATTTATAACTTGCATCATTTTTATTCACCAACTACCTTTCTTTTTTTCTTTTTCATCATAATTTTTTTTTTATATATTATTAATTAAACACATTATTTTTGCAAATAGAAAAATTTCATTTTAGAAAACCAAAGTATAAACTTAAACTAAAATTCTTATTTACAAATGATTAGCTATTATCATCGATAAAGCTTTTTCTCTAAATATGTTAATTAGACTTTTAAGAGTAAAACTCTAATTTGTAAAAATTAAAGAGAACACGTATAATTAATCATTTTAAGAACTTCGGGGAAGAAAAACCACAAGTTATTTGTCACACCCCGCCAAGGCGGAAACGCGAGGCGTAACAAGAATGGATATCATCACAACACAATGGTGTCTATATAGAGCTATCATTTCTTATTCCTTTGCAGTTTAAAAGACTCTAATAAAGAAATTCCAAATACTTAACCAAAAATAAAATCCACCTTGGCATATTTTAAATCTACTTGATATTGAGCACAAAAATCTTCCTTTAACTAATGATTCAAGTCTAGCATGTTTAAAATATACATAGACAAGCATAAACTATCAATCATTAATTGTTAAGGAGAAAGCTTAAAACACTACACGTTGATGTGACAAAATACTTCTTATTCTCACCAACGGAAAACCTACATTCGTGTCTTAACACTTATTTTTTTATCAACTACTAATATTTTTTATATTTTCATTTTTTTTTCTACAAATAAGATCTTAAAAATTTAAAATTTTTGCTATTTTTATGGGAAAACGGGTACGTGAGAACAAAACAATAAGTAGGCAACATCAAATCGATAATTCCCTCGTCGGGGGGGGGGGGCCCCACGGCCACCTTGTGACACAACAAAAAAATAGGGAAAAATATCGAAAAAAATTCTTGTCCTCAATGTTTTTATAGTCGGGGTCGACATAATCTAAGCAGGTTATGAATTTTGCAAAATAAACGTGAATCAGATAGGATGAAAGGGATATCGGATCTCCCCAAACTAATTTCACACTAAGGATAGGAAGCTCGAGTGAAACGGAATACAACATCGGACACGAGAGTCTTCAGAAATTGTTGGGTTGATCCTGCAAAAATCACACAAACAACAAACAACAAGAAACCGGAAGAGGATAACCACAACACATCACAACACATTAAAAATAGAAAGAAAAATAGAAAAGGATAAGCATGGGGTGAACTCCCACGAAGCGGCTTGTTTTTGGTCACCGAGTCACAAGCTCGACTCGATCCCTGAATTAATTCGTCCTTAGGGAGAGTGAAAATGGAAGAGAAAATCTCAATCGGGCTTTCATTAATGTTTGGACAAACATTAAAGCACATGAAAGTTCCATCCCGATGAGAGGCCACCGGCTCTAAATGAAGATGTCGGGGTCAAAAATGGTGTCTTCATTCCCGAAGGAGAGAAATGAAGAAAGAAAGAAAATGAAGGTCAAATCGGACACAAGGGTGGGTAAAATATTGACCATAAAGTCATGAGATTTAGAAACACTGATAAGTGCTTAATTACACATATCTTTTACCTCTAAAAACGAGCTTAAATGTCCAAAAACAGACAAAAACTGCCAAATATATGTTTGTTTTGCATTTGTATTGTGCAGGAAGTGGATATCATCGAAAAGACAGAAAACCAAGCCAAAATGACAAACTGAGCATGAATGGAAAAGACTGTGCCAAAATCCAAGGCCAAAGTCCAAAAATACCAAAGTCAGAGTCAATAACAAAAATCAGCAGTCAAACCGAGCCGGAACGAAGAATACTGTGGATGCAATCGTAACCCATCTGATGGGCCGTAGAAACCCAATAGTATAACTATGGAAGACTGTGAAGACCAAATGTGTGCAATACAAATGACTGTAAGACTTTGAAGGCCCAACTAGCCCCAGATTACAGCAATCTCAGCCATTGTTACACACAAAACCCACTAAGTTTTTTATAAAAGAAAAATGGTAAAATAAAGTAAAGGGTTAAAACTGCCAAATTGCCAAACCTTTACCCTTTTTAAAACACAAGGGCAGTTTTGCAATTTTCAAAACCTTTTTATTTTATTTTCTTTATAAACCACAGGGACCTGATTTGCCATTTACCCTAACCTCCTTTTATTCTTTTAAGTTATAAAACACAAGGGCTGAAATTGCAATTTTCCAAAACCCTTTTTCTTTTAGTTATAAAACGCAGGGACCATTATTGCAATTAGCCAAAACCTTTCTTGATTCTTTTGTTATAAAACCAGAGGGACCAAAACTGCCACTTTCTAAACTCGTTTATAACTATTTTTTGGCTTAAAAAGAAATGAAAAGAGAGAGAGAGTTGAGGGACCATTAGTGCATCTTTTCCAAAGATATCTTTTAAACCTGTAACCATAACTGTACCATCACCCCTTGGCGCCAAAACCTCAAACCCCCCTCTCCCACTGTTTTCTTGCAATACCACCTCCCTAGTACACTCCCAGCTCACCCCTCACCATTTCCCACAACCCATTGCCCCTATAACCCTCTCCCCTGGCAAAATCACACAACCCGAAGTCCCCATGAATGGTGAGATGATGTAACAAGAATGATGGAAGGCTAGGATTGCTTGTGAGGCTTCCTACTCTCACAACCAGCTCATCCCAAGACCAAAGAGAAGGCAAAGGACCTCTATAAAAGAGAGAAGACCAAGCCGAACCAAACACAATTTTTTTACTATGTTTTTAGTTTAATTTTAATTCAAAGTCTTTCTTTTAATCATTTAAGTGTAATTCAGTTCATTTAAAAGTTTTATGTTGTAACAATTTTCAGTTTTAATAAAAGTTAAAAAGTTTTTGTGAAGTAGCCATTGTCGAAATTTCAAGCCTCATAATTGTTCTTTAATTCTGTTTATTTTATATGAAAATGTGCTTAAGCTGTTAAAACAATACTTTAATTCCAAGTCTTTCTTTTAAGCATTTAAAGTGTAATACAGTTCATTTAAAAGTTTTATGCTGTAATTCATTCAGTTTTAATAAAAGTTAAAGACTTTCTTGTTATTTTAATATTTGAAATTTAAAGTTTAATGTTAGTTGATTATATCTGTTTAAGTTGTTTTAAAAAGTGTTAAAAGTAATCAAACTTCACTTATTATATGTTATCTCAGCTTTCATTTCACTAAAAAAGATAAAAAAATCCCGAAATTTAAATTAAGGGGGTGTTTGGATAAGCCCTAAAATGGGTCATAATGGGGTTGTAATGGGTCATACTCACTCAGCCAACTTTGGCTGAGTGTGTGGGCTTATTTAGATTAGCTTAATCAAGTTTTAGTGTAAAAATAAATTTTTAAGGGTCTTTTGTTTTCTGTCTAAGTTTTATAAAGCCACAAATTGTGTTAAACAGCTTAAGCTGTTTAAACAGCTTAAGCATCATCTTTATGAGCTTATTTTAGTCATACATAGCCTTTTCAAAAGTCCCCTTGTTCTGTCTTTTAACTTGACCAAGTATAAGTCAAAGTTTGGCTTTGCAATTTTTTTAAGAACCCTCAATTTTAAGTCCTAATATCAGCAACTTTTTCTTAACCTTAATGGCTTAAACTTTGAAAATAAGCTCATTTGCCTCCCCTTTTAATCTGTTTGTGCTTGGATTTGGCTAATAAGCTCTTTAGAGCTTATTGCATAAGCTCAAAAAGGACCCCTAGCCACTGTTGCATCTCCCCTGGTGCTAGACACCACTCTTTAGCCCCTTTTATCTAGCTTATTTTATACTAGACCTTAGGATCTTATTGCTTTTATTTATAGCTTATTAGTTGCCCTATAAGTCCCCAAAACCTTATAGCTTATCTCCCTTTCTAGGTTAGCTTAAATCTAGCTTAAAGTTCCCTTTTTTCTGTTTTCTTTTAAAACTGTCAACATAGCTTAACAATAGAACAGCTTATTTTAGGGCTTATTCTAGGTTGCCTTAGCTTATTTAGGACTCCCCTTAGCCTTATTAACTGTCTTCCTTAGTTTTAGCTTATTTAGTTGGTTTAAATCTCAAAAAGAAAGAAAAATAAGCCTATAAGCTTATTAAGCTTTTGCAGTCCAAAAGCTCACTTTTCTAGCTTATTTAGTGAGTAAAAAGCATAAGTGCTTTTACAAAAGTTACTCCCCTTGAGCCCCTTTACAACTTTGCTTCTTTTGCTTTTTGATAATAAGCTGTTTGGACTAAGTTTGTAATCGGGGTCCACTTCAGGGACCAATTGTGTAATTTTCTCTTTTGTAGTTACCTTTGTTAGTCCCTATTGTTAAGCACCCTGTTACTTCGTTAGTCCTTGTGTCCTTTTCACTGTTAGTCCCTATAGTTAACTTTAGTTAGTTTATTTAATTTAATTAATTAAATTAGGTTTAGATTTAATTAGTTTAATTACTTTTTATATAAACAGTAAAATTTGGGCATTTTTATATTTTTAGAATTGTTAACTTTTTCTTTATTTAATTTTATTTTTTCAGAATTTTTATAACTTTTATTTTTTGTCTTTTTCTATTTTCTTAGTTTTAATTAGTTATTAATCTTTAAAAATTCATAAAAAATCCAAAAATTAATAAAAAAATATTTTTCTTTTTTATAAAATTTTCTTTTGTCATTTAGTGTCTAGGAAAAATATAAAATTTAGTATAGGCTTTATTTTTCTTAAATTTCAGTTTTAGACCCGTTTTTACCGGGTAAGTTTTACCGTTTCTTTTCGTTTTACATTCAAACGACCTCCGTTTTTATTCTAGTTTTCTTTATTTTTTAAATTAAGTTAATTAGGATTTAATTTTGATTTTTAATTTAATTTAGCATTTATTTTCTAATTTAGTATTTAGGTTCCCGATACCTTATCTGTCCCCGTATTTAATTTAGATTTAATTTTAGGATTTCCCATAATTAATTATGCTTCCGTAGTTAAGATCTTCTTATAACTAATTTGTTTTCCCGTAGTTTTAAGATCCCCATTCCTTTGTTGTTTTCCCGTAGATTAAATTAAGTTTTATTTAATTTTAGTTTTTTATAAATCATATCAGATTTTCCTCCATCAATCAAATTCTCATCAACCAGATAAATTCATTGCAGCCTCGTTGGGACATACGACCCGGGAATATCTCTTCCGGAATCTTTTTATTATTGATTTGCCTAGTAGTATTTTATACGTATACTATCTGGCGAATCAATGTGATTGCATGTTAGCTTGTATGATAGTTTGTTGTATGTTCTGCTATGCTATGTTTTATTTATCACAGTGATTTCAAAGCGAGTTATTGGCGTGTCTTAAACCTATGACTCTCACCAACATTATGTTGACGTTTAAGCATCATTTTCAGGTGAGCATCATGGGGATAAGATAGAGAGAAGTGGCTAGAAAGAGACCATAGGATGCAATGAGTTTATGCTTTTTTTAGTCTTAATATTTCATCGTTTGAAATTATTGATATCTTGTTGCATTTTTTTTTTCACCCCCCACCCTTTCTATAGGCGAGAACTTTTCAAGGTTTTCATCAATAAAGACGCCTTTTGGATTTGGATTAGTTTTATGGGTATTGTTATGACACTTTGTGTCTATACTTTGCTTATTTATTGCATGTAGAAATCTCTTTATAGACGCCATTGTGTTGTGATGATATCCATGATGTTACGCCTCGCGTTTCTGCCTTGGCGGGGTGTGACACTTATCACTTTAAAGTATCCTGTCTTTCATTCTTTGATGATTTTCCATTCAACTATGACTGGAGGCTTAGTTGCTACAGGTATAGCATCAATTGCTACCTCATCATCTTGAACAATCTCCATATGCTTTTTCATCTCTTCCTCCTCCTGATCATCATTACCCTTTTGCTTCTTAGCCTTTTCTTGCTCTAATTCATCACCTGCTCTTTTAGAACTACCTTCTGCTTTTGTCTTACTGCCTTTCACCAACTCTGTATTCATATCTACAAAAGTGTTTACCCTTTTCATCTCTTTATCAAACATCTCCTGGATCTCATCATAACTTTTTCTCTTCAGTTGATTGTGTTTGTATCCAGCCATGGTCTTCAATAGGTAGACATTATATTCTCTTTGTGCCTTATTGTGGATTGCTCCTTTCTCTTGAGCTCTTAATGCTGCAAAGTGTTTCTTTCTCTTCTCCAAGAGTTCTACAAACAATTTTGACTTTTCTTCAATACTCAACTGTTCTTGTTCTTCTGTTTGCATTTGTTGAGCCAATTGAAAGTCAGCATCCATCATAGCTTGTGTGTTATTGTCACACCCCCAGATGGGGACTGGACTTATACTGGTCCGAGCGTGACGTCATCATAATCCCCCACAAGGCACACGAGAACGACCACTAATGGACGTTTTAGAAATCATAACTAGTTGTCATTTGTTTTAAAAATAATAAGATTTATATGATTTAAAAGAAATTAGACATTTTGCGAAGCATAAGTAAAATGTAGCGGGCAGCATAATTTAGGTTCAAGACAACGAGTAGATATTTTGATAGTTTCTTGAAAGAGTATCATATTGCACGTAGACTCCACATAGCACATCAAGAAGTCCAAAGCAAGTACCTGAGAAAAATCCATGCTAAAACGGTCAACAAAAGTGAGTAAAATCATGTTTAAGTAAAACATTTAAGAGGACCAACAAACGTTTAGTGAATACAGCTTCACTCAATGTATTAGAAAAACATTTAATAATCAGAAACGTTCAACCAAAGTAGTGTGGACCACAAGTTTACAGTACGCACGTGACAGTTATAGGAGATATAACTTCACATACAAAGCACATGCGACTATTATAACGGATACAATATCGCATGAAAAGTGTATACTGTTGCGCTAAGCTCATGACACTGAAGCTAATAATCAACAGGGCAATGCCATCTGCAATGTTTGTATAGTATTCCAAGCCCTAAACCGGTGTCCCATAACCAATGACCACCATAAAAGTACAATCGACATGACATATGATCCGATGTTTCTATCGTTAGCTGTAACCAAAGTAATATGGATAATTAGTCCCAATAGATATATTTATTCACTCGCGCTCCCTCAACCGGTCCTCCGGTCTCCGAGAAATTAACAGTTCATATAATTCGGGCAAGTATTTTCGTGGTTTGTTAATGCAAACATAAGGCACACGTAAATAGGTTATGGTAACTGAAAACACTTGTGTCCATAACAAATAACCATTAATTCATAACTACTTTAAAATACTTAATCCCATAAGTAGAAAGAGTGTGATATCAATCAAGTAACCAGTTGTAATTAGTGTGTAAACGATTGGAAATTCGTAAACTAAACAAGTTTGTAAACTAGCATTTTTTCACACCCCAACAGAAAATAAAACATTATTTAAAATGAGTAAAATGTGGGGCTATGAACTCACCTTGATGTAGCAGAGCAACTAGCAGAAATACAGATAATAATCACAGCACAAACGGAGAACGGTTCGGCTCGACCAAGAAGATGCAGCTAAACTTAACGGTTATATCCCACTAGCTTAGGATGATGAATTTTGGGTTTCCGATGGAAGGGTACATCAACGCGACACGTTGGATAAGGGTTTTGGATTACAAGATTGGATGATATGGTGGTTGTTTAATAAAATAATCGAAAAAACACACGCAAAGTATGTAAAATATTCCTAATATATATACAAAATAGACAATTATATAATTCATATGGTGAATGTTGATAATAAAGACAAAAACAAAGATTAAGTCGCAATATGTAAATACATTAAAGTATTAAATAAGAAGCGTGAGTAAAATAATGGTAATAATATAATTCGATACTTTTTCAAAAGTCACCAATTAAATTAATAAAAAGTTTTTGTGTAAAAGTAAAATACACGTTTTAAAGTTACGAATTTGATAAATGACGTTTTTAAAGTTTTTACAAAACTTATAATTTTATTTATTAGAATTATAAAATAAAGTTTTATATATTAGTGTTTCCGTGCGCGTTTCCCACTAAAACTTCAATGTTTTCGTTTATAAAAGTATAGTTTTCGTTTATTTACCAATTTATTGTATCATTTCAAATAAATAAATCTTAAAACTA
This sequence comes from Tanacetum coccineum, assembly GCA_026074375.1. Classification (NCBI taxonomy): domain Eukaryota; kingdom Viridiplantae; phylum Streptophyta; class Magnoliopsida; order Asterales; family Asteraceae; genus Tanacetum; species Tanacetum coccineum. The sequence goes on along the minus strand of BQNB010102700.1, from coordinate 15,387 downwards.
TATAAACTTTGTCATTTTATCGGGTTTTTAGGATAATAGAAATTTTAAATGAAAATTTACTAAGTATAACACTTTTTAAAATTTCGGCATGACTTTCCCGTTTATACGACGTTTCCATTTTTACAAAACTCATCGTTTTCCCTTAATCAATACATGTTGCAAATATTCGTGTGTTTCAATATTTTATCTAGACGAGATCGAAAAAAGAAAACAAAAATAATAAAACCAAACATGCCCTATGTTGTTAAACCCGGATCCAAACACCCCTTATGGTTGTTAACCAAAATTCCAAACGCACCCTTTTGTCTTTTACACAGCCAAACATATCCCTTGGGCTAATTTTAACACATACCCAAACGCACCCTAAAGGTGGTTATACAGGGAAACAAACACCCCTTATGGGCTGCCCAAATCCAAACACCCTTGTTTGGCTACAACGCAGAACCAAACGCCCCGAATGGGCTAAAAATAAGCAAACAAACACCCCTTAGGGGCTGTTTATATGCAGAAACAAACACCCCTTTTCGGACAATTATATCAACCGAAATAAATGAACAAAAACAACTAATTAAATAAAAATGATACAAGTTTAAACAAACATAACCATACAAAATTAGTTACTAGTTTCTACAACTATAGAACCAACCAAACTCATGAATAAAGGGGTGAGGTGGTGGTGGTACGCGGCTGTGACAGCCGCGGTGGTGGCTGTCGTGGTGTTGCTGTTGGTGGTGGCGCTCGGCGGCTGTGGAGGTGATGATGATATGGTTTAAGGGGCGGCTGAAGCCGCGTTGGCTTGTGAAGGTGATAGCAGCAAGGGGTATTCCGTGATGATGATGTTGGAGAGGGTCGAGGTGGGCCATGATGGTCGGGGGTGGAAGGCAGCGATGAAGATAGTGGTGAGATGATGGTGCGGCGGTGGGTTGGCCGGAGATGAGGTTGGCGGACCTGTGGTGGGGGTGATGATGTAAGGATGTTGTTGGTGTCGAGTTGACGGGGTGGAGGTGGATGGCGAAAGTGGCGGCTGGTGGTGGGTTGGCCGGAATCCGGCTTGGATCTAGTCGGAAAAGGTGGGGCGGTGCCGGAAAAATTGTGGGGAGGGAGGTGTGTATGTAGGGTTTGTATAAATGGATAAAAATGATATAACTTTATTTTTATATAAAAGTATAAAAATAAAGTGTAAGATTTATAATAGTTTAGGGTTAAAACTGGAAATATTACCACATGGACTAAAAGTTAATTGTTGATAAACCTTATATAATAATGGTTGGAGACCGTTTGAGTGACTTAACGTATGATTCAACGCACGAAACTAGCGCATTGTTTTCCCAAATAATTTTTCCGATAAAAACTAGTATTGTACTTGATAATATATTCATAATTAATTTTTTATAACATTTATCAAATATCGTTATTATTTAGTGAACCGGTTACGTCTCGTCCGAAATAAAATAAAATAAAATATAAAATAAAATAAATTTCTAACCCATATATTCGCGTTATCAACAAACGTTTTCGAATAATAATATAATTAATTTATTTAATATTTTTATTTAATAAATTATGATAATTAAATATAAATTTAATTATTTTGGGTCGGCACGCGTTGTGCTCAAAAATTTTGCAAGGACGTTTCAGTCACCTTCTGACTGTCTTCGGATCTCGGTCAAAACTAAAAAGTTGTCACGAATGTCGTTTTATATCAAATAGCTTTAGAGTCCGAATCATGAAAACGTGATTTAGCGGTTCGTTTTTAATAAATTCTATTCAGGAATAAAATACATCTTCTCGTTTTCAAGTCAAATAAGTTAGAAAAATAAATTTGCAATGAGCGATAATAATCGAAATTATGATTTATTATTAAAAATGTTTCAAAAATTTTACCGGCTACGCGGTAATCGTTTTTATGTGACCGTAAAAGGTCAAAAAGTCAAAAGTCAAGTCGGAACCAAAAAGTCAAAGGGTAAAATAGTAATTTAAAATATCAAAAATTGCGGGGTGTGACAGTTATCTCATGATTCAAGTAAATCTATGTTGGTTTTTTCTTCCTTTAGTCTGGAAATCCTCTCTTCTTCTTCCAATTCAGCTTGTAGTTGAGCTTCAAGATTTCTAGCAACTTCTTCATCCATTGCAATTTGATCTTTCTTCTTCAAAGGTTTTTCAGGCTCAACCATTTTTGCCTTGCCTTTATCTTTAGGCGCTGTGGAAGTTATGATGCTTGTAAAAGATATGTATGTTGTTTTTAATTCACTTGCTCTTAACTACAACCCCTCTAGCCTTGGGTCTTGTAGTTGTAGTTGTTGTTGCAGCAGATGTAACAGCTTTGGGTTTAGCTGCTTTGATTTCTATTAGAGTCTGAGCCAGAGTCAACTCATCAATAGTTGTTGTTGGAGCATTGGCAGTAGTAACTTCAACATTAGCAGTAGTAACTACTTCACCAGCAGTAGTAACTGGATCAGCAACACTAACTTCCTTTTCAGCAATATCTTTTTCCTCGCACTCCCACACACCTATGATCAAACACAGGTTGTCATCATTCATTTTCAGAGTCTCATCCACCAGAGTCACTTCTGCATCAGCATCAAGATCAACAATTTTCCTCCCCTGTTTGGATGCATCCTCCTGATCACCAAACTGACATCATTAGAGGATTCTACTATAACACCCCCATTTTTGACATATAGCAGCGGAAGCTAATATGGGGTATTATTTCATAGTACAACAGTCATAATCATAGAAAATGACACACAGAGACATTTTCATAGAAAGGATAAGTTATCATTCATATTTCACTCAGAGTTTTTTTTACAAACAGAGGTCCCTAAATCTACCATGAAAACATAAATTTGAATGATAATATTTTAGTCAATCTTCAAGTCCGTGCCACACCATGCATAAGTTGCTCAAATACCTGAGATAATAACTTGCAAAAAAGTCAACAACAACAATGGTTGAGTGATATCATAGGTTTATGGTAAACAGTTTGAATATAAGTTCAATAGTGGGTTACGTTGTTATACACCCATAAGTGTAATAATTGCAATGAGTACAATTATTATAGAAAATAGTATTATTGCCCTAAGCTCATGACACTGAGACCTTGAGATAATCAATAATCACAAGTAGTTGCCCCAACGGGTGCCTTTGCCAAACACCCGCATAGTGATTCAAATGAAGTGCGTTTGGTTACCAGAAAGTATAGGTACACCAACGGGGAAGCTCAGTCCCAAATAGATCTATTCACAGCATTCGCGCTTACTTCGAAAAGTAATTAACGGTTCATGATAGTGGGGTCTTAATGGCAAAAGTAAGGACTTAGGCAATAATATATCAGGATAGCATACAGTTGGAAAAACACTTGTATTTATGGTTTAAGCATGTATCCCCTCGCGGGTATATGAAAACATTAAAAGATTTAAAATGCGAGGCTATGAACTCACCTTAACAGGGGAAATCAGATTGATGGCAAAATATATCAAGGAAAGAACGGCTTCGTCACGCAAACCTGGGTAATAAGTCAGGTCTTTAGTGGAATTGATTTATGGTTCAATACTTTATAAAGTTTTAACTATACTTGATTTTATAAATTTATGTGAAATATTGTTCACTGTTCGTGGCCATCATAATTTAGAGGTCATGTATAATGTTTTGAGGAGCCAGGACACTTTAACTGTGTAAATCCAACAATCTAGTCAAAACCATATACCCAAATGAACACTCACATGAAGCTCCTAGTAACGTGATAGCGATAAAAATTTAAGTTTTCTTCAAAAATTTATCGATGATCAAATTACATTAAATATATACGAATTGTTTTTATAATGCGCCGAACGAAGGATTAATAACGATTAATGTGTCGGGTTAATAAAATCGGTTTATAATATTAAATATATATTTTTATAATATAACATAATAGTATATTTTATATTTTTAATAATACAAAAAATGGCAATATATACCCTTAGGTTTTAAAACTTTTACAGTTTATACCTTATATAACAAGTTTATAAATATTAAACCTTTAACTTTAGAACTTGGCAAGATAGGTCCTTATAGTTATAACTTTAGAATAATGACATTTTCAGCCCCTCTAGTTATAAATTTCAGAAAGTTACGATATATGCCCCTATGCATGAAAACATTTGCAAATCAAGTCCAAAAAGCCATGCAAGCTTATTTTAGGGTTCCAAATGATATTTGCAGGTTATAGCTTATTAGAATAAGCTAAAATAAGATGTTCTAACGTAACAAAAGTTTAGAAAAAGGATTCGTTAGCTAGAAAATCAAAACGGGTCGTTTTTAAGGTTTTAACCAAAAAACACACGGGTTTGAGGATTCAAGGCTTCAAACAAGAGTTTATATATGATCTTAAGAGTCTTATGAACATTCTAAAATAGAATATGAGCTTATTGAACAAGATTTAAGCTTACTTGAGCTAGAAATGGGTCGAAATGGGTTTTTCGGGTTCGTACACCTAGAAACGACTTCAATGGCTTATTTCTCTTGATTCTTGGCTTCTATTATGATCTTAAGGACCTTATACTTCTTCCTTGGCCGAGCTAGAACTCCATTTTTGTTTGTAATGAAGATTTAAGGTGTGTATTTGATGGATGCATTTTCGCTATAATAGGGGCTAAAAGACCCTTAGTGGCCAAGTTAACTTAGTGTAAGGATCAAGGTGCTAGAGTAGTGACTAATGAAGATTATAGGGTGTGTATGGAAGGCTAGAAAAATAGCTAAGCAAGGTGGAAGGTGTTGGAGGGGTTCAGCTAGAAAATAGGTAACAAGTGAGGGATTTAGCAAGTTGGAGACCAGGGAATGATGGAGGTGAATGTGAGGTGGTAGGTTGGCTGCCAAGTGAGGTCATGTGATGCTTGAGAGTTGGTAGGATCTAGCTTAGGGTTTAAAAATAGGTCAAATAAAAAAAAATGGTGTCGGGTTGGTTTAGGGTTTCGTGTTAGGGTTTTTGGTTTTAATTCGAGTTTGGGTTAGGGTTTTAGATAGTTTAAGGTTTAGGTTTAAGGTTTAGGTTTAAGGTTTAGGATTAAGATTAGGGTTTAAGATTAAGGTTTAGGGTTTAAAATTAAGGTTTAGGGTTTAGTTTTAGGTTTAAAATGAAATTAGAGTTTTTAGTTTCATTTAGGGTTTAGGATTTAGATTCGAGTTCAAAATGACTTAGGGTTTAGGTTTAGGGTTTATAAGTCATGAATTATGTGCTTGTACCTTGTGCTAAAGTGGTGGTAAGAAACTAGAATGAATTTGGAGGTAAAATAACCTAGTTTGATTCTCTTGCATCATTGACTTGTACATTGAGCTTGGGGAAAATATTTAAGCATTGACACTTGTAACAGCTTGAAGGCTTGTCACATTCAATTTATATATATACAATACATATGAATTAGGGTTTTAATATAAACAGTTTAACGTTAAAGCTTGTTTTGAATAACGTTGTAAAAGGTACGTTAAATTGGATAATGTACTGTAAAATGATATTAGATATATAATAGGACATATTAGGATGTTTACATGATATAAACATAGATATAAATGGCATTGGTGGAGGTTGCGTGAGCTCGTTTACTTTAGAGATGCAAGTTACGTTGCATAATGAGATAAAGCAAAAAATTTCCCTGTAAAAAGGTAGTATATATATAATTCAGTGAGCATCTAATTTAATAGATGGACAATTACATTGTGAAAAAAAATAAGGTTGTTAATATCACCCTAGCTAGTAGAACCAATCTTCCTTAAATCACTTAAGCCCGTAGAGTGCTTAACTTCCTTCTCTTTCCATTGATTGACTCACTTCTTTTAAGCTAGCAATCTCCTTTGCTGATCAGTCTTTGCTTTCTCTAAATCAGAGGACCTTTCTCTTGAATGCTGTTACATAAATACATCAATTCAAAAGGATGCATACTATCCTCACCACTTATGAGTGGACTAGGAAAGGGTAAGATACATGAGCCTCATCCATAACATGCTCCTGTAGGACCACTGAAATTTCCTCTTTTTATCTTTGACTTCTTCATTTTAAAGTTTGGATGAGAAATGATAGAAATAATAGGTGTGGAATGGGAATCAGAAGGAGCAGCTAAATCTTCACCCATGTCTTCTGTAGCTTGAACCATCATGGTGGAGAATAGTGGTGTAACCCTTCTAGAAAAACCCCTTGCATGGTCTCTTCATGTTAGCAAACACCTTCTTAGTGTGGGAAGGTGTAACATAAACCCCTTTGTGCTTGGACATTCCCTCTACTTGTTTGTCCAGGAAGACTTGCACAAATCTTGGGTACATGAGAAATTTTACCCACCATCCAAGTTTCTTCACCATATTGTTAAAAATGTACTTGGAAATGTTGAATTTTTGGTTTGTGGCAAGACATATGATAGTAGAGCAAGATGCATAGTGCTACTAAATTCATTCCAGTATGTATCTTAAGGCACCTAAGCATTATGGCAGTATGGTATGGATAATAAATTCCATTGGATGAAAAATAAGCTTTATAGAAAGTAAGCTTTTGAGTAAGATTTTCATACCCCATTCTTTCCAATTCTGCAAAAATTGTAGCAGTGGGTAGACAATCTATTCCTTCAGCATCATCCAACTTAAGATCACTCCTTATACCTGTCTCAGAGATAATTACCTTTTGCTTGTCGACTAGGGCTTGTATCTGTCATTCCTCATTAACTGTTTTGACCTTAGCAGATGTCCAGAACTGTTCAATACAGGGAGTATAAATGGTTGGATTGACCGATAATGCATATTGGACAGAACTTGCATTTAGAAAATCAATAATTTCCTCAAACCCAGTACTTTCTTGGGGTTTCTCCAAAAACACAACTAAATTGTGAGTTTCAGCAAACTTTGGGGTCGATATTGTGATGGGTTCTTGCTAATTAAAGACGAGAATTGAGTTAGGGATTATGATTGAGATAGGATAACACGGTGGTAACATCGAACAAATGATTGAAAAAAAAACCCTTAAGTCGAAGTATTTATGAACTCACCCTCAACAGCATTAACTTGAACTAGCAGCATTAAGTTAAGCCTAACAGTATTAACTAACCCAGCAGTAGGAAGTTATGCCTAGCAGCATTAACTTATGCCTAACAGTAGTAAGTGAATGCCTAGCAGCATAAACTAATACGGGCAGCAGTAAATTAAGCCTAACAGCATTAACTTAAGCTTAGCAGCATTAAGTTTAAGCTGAGCAGCATTAACTTTAAGACATCAATATTAACCCTAATTTCTTTCCAAAAAGATTGTCCAACACCAATTTTGATTCTCACAAGATCTTTTTTTGTTTTTAATCTCTCAATATCTCTCATTTCTTTTTTCTCACCAATTCACTCTTTTATGTTTTTATTTCATAAATCTCTCTATTCTTTTGAGCTTACAATTTCTCTTTGTCTATGTTTTCTTTCTCTTAATTCTATTAATCTCACCAATTTAGACAGTTGTGTACAGTTGTTTCCATCAAATTTTTCCCCTTTTTTTTTTTTTCCTTATTTTTTTCCTTTTTTTTTTTCCTTTAGTTTTCATGCTATCCACCCACTTCCAAGTAATGTTACACTGGATCGAGGTAGATCATTGGGACTGTTTAATTTGCAGCCTCAAACCTGATTTGAGCTTCTGCACCTCCCAATATGGTATCTTGGCACCTAGACAACTACCTGAACTAGTTCCTTAAGGACTTGGCTCATTAAGTGTTTCCATGGATTGGGTCCAATTGATTAACCGACTTCCCTCTGCTTCTAAGCTAGAAGCAGTAGTGCACCTTTCCATTCTGTCTCCCTCCTTATAGACAGTCTCATCTAAACAAGGGAATAGGTCTACAGACTAGATATCTTAGTAAGTCCGTTTAGCTTTCCTAGGGTTTTAAGTCTTTTGGGTTAATATGATTATAAAACAGTGATTGGTTCTTCATTAGAGAGTTGAGCAAATGTGGATGTGTCTTGGGGATCAGTGGGTTGTCCTAACCCTTCACCCACTTCTGCTAAATGTCACATTTCCTTTCATCTAATCTTAATTAACCTCTCCTCAAACAATACTTCAAAGATTAAGCAATCTAATGCTAGCAATCAGAAAGTTAAACTTGCTAACATCAAATGCCTTTGTGAGAAGATCTGCAACATTATGGTCTGTGTGAATCTTGATTAATTAAATCAACTTCTTCTCATAAGAATCTCTGATGAAATGATGCCTTATCTCAATGTTCTTGGTTTTAGCATGAAACTTTGGATTATTCACAATGCAAATGGTGCTTTCATTATCAATGTAAATCTTGGTATTCATGAAATTGAACCCATAATCAAGCATTTTATTTTGGATCCACAACACCTGTCCACAGCAATTTGCAGTAGCAACATATTCTGCTTCAGTAGTGGAGTTTGCAACTATTGTTTGCTTTTTACATTGCTATGAAATTAATCTCTTGCCAAGAAATTGACAACTTCCTATTGTGGATTTCTTGTCAAGACTAGCACCAGCATAGTCACTATCTGAAAAGGCTTCCAAGTCAAATGGTGAATCTCTAGGATACCAAAGGCCCAATTTAGGTTGACCTTTCAAGTATCTAAAGATCCTCTTCACAGCATGAAGATGTGAGGTTTTAGGTGTAACTTGGAATCTTGCACAAGCATAAACAGCAAAAGTTATGTCTGGCCTAGAAGCTGTTAGGTACATCAATGATCCAATCAATGATCTATATAAATGAACTTCCACATTATCAGCTTCTTCATCCTTGACCAATGCCTTGTTAGGTTCTATAGGAGTGCTTGTTGTCTTTAAAGTGACATAATTAAACGTTTTCAAAATATCAGCCACATACTTGTCTTGGCTGATGAAGATTACATCCTCTTTCTGTTGTACTTGCAGACCTAAGAAGAAGGTAAGCTCCCTCGTAGAACTCATCTGGAATCTATTGTGCATCATCTGTTCAAACTCAAGACATAAAGTCTTCTTTGTAGACCCAAAGATGATGTCATCTACATACACTTATACTAACAGGATGTCACTCTTGTCCTTCTTGATGAACAATGTCTTATCAATGATGCCTCTTTTAAATCCATTTTCCAAAAGGTAGGTAGATAGGGTCTTATACCAGACTCTAGGAGCTTGATGTAGATCATACTAAGCTTTTTCTACCTTATAAACTTTATCAGGGAAATGTGGATCTTCAAAACCAGGAGGTTGGCAAACATATACCTCCTTTTCAATAGTACCATATAATAAGGCACTCTTTACATCCATATGGTACATAATGAACCCTATATATGATGCATAGGCCAAAAATAACCTGATTGCTTCTATCCTAGCAACAGGAGCAAAAACCTCATCATAATCAATGCCTTCTTCTTGGGTGTAACCTTGTGCAACCAATCTTGCCTTGTTTCTAACAACAATTCCTCTCTCATCTTTCTTGTTTCTTAATACCCATTTTGTTCCAATGGCCCTCTTGCCATTAGGTAGATCAACCAGTGTCCAAACCTTCTGAAGTTTAAATTGTAGAAGCTCCTCTTGCATTGCTTCTATCCAGCTTGGATCTTCCAAAGCTTGAATCACCTTCTTGTGTTCCTTTTGAGAGAGAAAATAGGCAAACAAGCAGTTCTGATAATCTTTATGATTTGTTCTTCTCTGCTTGTTAATGTAGCTCACCAAACAATATTCTTCAAGATTTTGTTATGACATCCTTCTTGTTAGTAGAGCAGAGTGCAAGTCTCCAATTATTAGTTCAATTAGATGATCTTTGTTAATTCTTGTTGTGGGAATAGAATTGACATTCATGGTTGTCTCCAAGTTGTTGAGGTCAACCTATCCACCCACATCTTCATCATCATATGCACCAACAAAAATTCTAGTGTTATCATCCATTAGAGACACATTTGTAACATCTGGAAGAGTAAATGCATTTTTAAAAGGAGAAAATTATTCAATTAGATGTTCCTCAGAAGTTTTAGCAGCATTAACTGATGATGATGGAGCATCATAAGTAGAAGATGGTTCAGCAGTACTAACATGTGTACTAACAGTATTAATACTATTAGTGCTGTTAGGATGTTCAGTCTACTTTTCTTGTTGAAGTAGCCTTTCAAACTCACTTCTTGAGTCTTGTTCATCCTTCCCATCTTATCTGAAGCTTCACTTTCATATACTTCTGTAGGCTTCACTCCAGCATCTTCTTCACCATCCTGAGGACCTTGAGAGATTAATGGATCAGTTATGCAGATAGGTATTAGGATGTACTCTTGTTCAGGTTCTGTCTTCACCTGCA
>BQNB010102699.1:0-20614 GCA_026074375.1 Tanacetum coccineum | reverse complement strand
TAGGCTTAAGCTATTTTGAGCTTTTATCTAATAAGCTAAAGAGCTATTTACTAAACCTTTAAGACTGAATTTTTGAAAATAAGCTAAACAATTTACTTTGAGTTAACCTAGATTAAAAGCTTTTGCAAAATTTTAACTAATAATGAAAAATTCAATAAGGAAGTTAATGCTAGGAATCAAAAATGCTGTTGGTTGTTGCTGATCTATTTGGTTGCTGATGCACTTGGTATTAACTGAAATGCAGGCTAAAGTTTTAGAGCTAACCTTTACCTAAATGATCCTAAGTATTCACTAAACAACCTTGAACTCTAAATTGCTTGTAAAATCCTAAAATCTACAACTATTATAGCTGAAATATGCCCTGGTGCTGGAAAAAGATTTTGAACTCTAAACTTTGGAATTTGACTAACTAACTTTTGAAAGCTATTCTAAACTTAGTGTAGTACTTTAACACAACTAACTCACTAGCTTTGACAATGTAAGGTTGACTTAAAGTGTCAAAGTAAGCATAATCCAAACACTCCTTTATGACACCTTTATGCAAGACTGCCAAAGCTAAGGTAAGCTTAAAGTTCATTTAAAATCAAAACAGATTAAACCTAATATCTACACTTTCTAAAAATGACTTATTAAAACTAATTAACCTATAAAATACCTAGCTTATTTATGAAAATAGGCTAGGTTCTCTACTAAGCTAATTTTACTACTATGACAGGTTTATTTTGAAAAATTTAAACTACACAACCTTATTCTAATGAAACCTAGAAACAGCTAATAACAAACTTAAACAACATTATATTGAAGAGAATTAAGCAAAGCTTGATGAGAAATAAGCAAATATAAAAGCTACTTTTAAGCTAATTTGAATCTAAAGGAGTAGAACCTGAAAGTTATGGAGTCTCAGAACTAGAGCCACTCTAGTTGAGTGAGTGGCTCAAATTGTGAACCTAAGTGGCTTCCAAAGCCTCTAAACCAAAGCTTTTAGCTCAATAAGCTAGATGAAGCTTAATTCCTCTTTTGAACCTCCAATTTGAAACTTATGAACTCAAGTGATCATTTTAAGATGTAAATGAGTTAAACTGATTAAATGAAAGCTTAAACACAAAATTTTACTAAAATTGAGCTTATTAGAAGCAATAAGCTCAAACGAGCTTATTTAAAGCTTATTTGATTAAATTCAACTTCAAACTGAAAACAAAAGATTAATAAATGTGTAAATCGAATTGTATTACTGAATTAAAGAAGTACAAGTTCAAAAGAAACGATTACAAGAGCTTAAAAGCTTAATTGCTTAAAGTGAAAATAGAATTGCTTAAAAACGGGAAATTACAAAGTAAAATTTTTAACACTTAAAACAACCACTGAAAAAGTGATCCTAGGGGTGCTATTTATAGAGGAGAAGTGAAGAGGAGGAAGAATTTCTAGAAATGTCCATTCAATCTCAGCTGTCGATCTTCTTATGAGCAAATATAAGCCGTTGGATGAGATCAATGAGGTGTCCTGGCCAATAGGGTGCTGCCACGTGTTTGTTTGTGATTGGGGAAGGTGTATGAACGAATTTGATTGTTTAAAAAGGAGCGGGGGTGGGGTAAATTTGGGATTGGGTTTGTTGTAATTGTTGGCGGGAAAAGTTGTTGAGGAGGTTAGGCAGTTACGAGTTAAGCGGGGGTTTATTTAAATGTTTGGAGAGTTGCACTTTGAAGTCCCTGTCCTTTCCTCACCCGTCTTTTCTTAGTTATAAAGGAAGGTTTCATTTTGACAACTTCAGTCCTTGTTATTTTCTTTGCTCTTTTCTTCTTTATTAAATACACTTTCTTCTCTTGGCAAACTTGGTCCTTAATACTTCAATTTGACAAATAAGCCCTTGAATCTTTGAACACTTGTCAACTTTGGTCCTTGACTTTATTGTGTTGACCTTTGACTTTCTTTCCTGCTGTGTCGGGCTGATCCGGCTTTGATCTTTGGCTATTCTTCACTATTGTTCTTGTCTCTTTCGTTCCTTGTCGGTTTTTGATCGTTTTTGCTTCTTTTTGTTCCTTTTTGTCTTTGTAATCCTTTCCTGCACAATTAGACACAAAAGCACACTTTTTCTATTCTTTTGGCATTTTTATGGCTTTTAATTAGGCAAAATCCCGGTAATATATGTACAATTAAGCAAATTTCAAAATTCCCCAAACTAAAAGGATTGTCGTTCCTCACGAATATGTTATCAAGTTTACAATTTGTAAACCTAAAAGTTTTCCAAAATGCCCTTGTTTTAGAACCTAAATGAATCACCTTTTAAAAAATCAACTTTCCCTTTTTCCAGACATTTAATCTCTTGGAAACACAGCTAATGGCAATCAATGCAACTTTGCAACTTTTAAGGCTCATCGAAATAGGCTACTCCCGATTAATAGAGCACAAAAGAGGAAAATTCGTCATCCTTGACTTTCACTAGACAAACAAAGCTATTAAACAAGATCAATGTCAATATAAGAGTCCAAATGATTATCGCACTTATACTTATAAACTTGTGAACTTTTCCACTCCCGGGAATAAATTAATGATTAAGTTGTCACTCTTTTAACTCCAACATAGATTCAATTTATCTTCATAGTGAAATTAATCTAAAGCTTTTAACAAATAAGCCTTATGAGCTCAAATGTTAATAAGCATAGATAAATCTCAGACTCAAAGCTAAAAGAAGGATTAGAACAAAACATATAAATTGATTGAGAAAATGAAATTTTTAACCATCCTTTTATTTTTCATATACTATAATTATTTTTTCTGCATAGGAATGTTGTTCTTAGTCGACCCCCTACTTAGCCTTTCTCCAAATAGGATATCGCAACAACAACCGGTGTTCTTAGTTCGAACCCCACTCCGCTGCTAAAATCGTTGTGGGTTTATTCGCTGCCAAAACCCTTTCCTACAAAGCTTAGAATCCAAAGTCCTTATTGCAATCATCACCTAGGCGAGCTCCCAAGATATGAATGCCTACAACCTTTGATCTACTACATACGTTTATAATCCTTAGTTGCGACCCCCATCCAAGTCTTTCTCGCACATGGAACGCAACGATTAAAAACTACATATAGCTTTTGTATATTCTATCTATTTTTTTTTTTTTTCGAAAGCTTCAGTGCACGAAAAATAATGCTTTTGCATGAGAAATGCTTCATTGGCATTCTTTTAATAATTATCTTTTTGATGATTGGAAAAATTTCATTTAGAAAAAGCAAACTTATAAATTTGAAACCAAAAATCTTACTAACATAATAAATGAATTCTTTTTCAAAATGTAAGACTTTTTCTAAAGACATTGGTTGACTTAGCTAAATTAAAAAGAGCACGTATTATTAGTGTGTTAAGAGCTTATGGGAGTAAAAAGACACAAATCTTATAGAAAGCTTAGGTTTTCCAAATAAACTTTGCTTAACAAAACACTTAATATTTAACTACATCATTTCTTGTTCTTCACATTTAAAATCCAAAGCAATAGGATTTGTGAAAGCATGGCCCTACAAAAGGTCGGTAAAAGACTAGCTAGGAGCATTTTTTCACCCGGTCAAGTCAAAATTTAACACCTATTTCTCACCAACGACTACCAAAAAGAGTGGTGTATTTTTCCAACTTAAGCTTCTTTGACTTCCTGTAATCGACAAATTTAAAATTTCTTCACTTTTTCTCAAAAAGGCAATTCCAAAAAAAATTCAAACAAGGTTGCGTGAATGCAAGTCAATATCGAAGAATATCCTATCCCCAAACTAAAATGAAACTTTTGGTCCTCAAAGTTAAAAATAAGGGTCAAAAGGATCTTAAACGAAAAATTCTATGTTCATGCCAATGAATAATTTAGTTCGATAAAGAACAAGGATAAGAGATAATAGTGTTTCACCAGTTATGAATAGAAGATTGAGACCATCATGGAATTGGTAGGAATGTGCTTTGTCCTTCCCACAATAGTAAACCATGAAGCGTCCAAATCCGGACAAACCTAGACAAAATCACAACAAACCAACAAGAGAACGAAAAGAACAAGCTTCCTCTCTTCTTTTACATTGTTAGCTCAAAAACATCTCTAAAACGGCTTAGTTTTTGTTAACCGAGTACAAGCTATACTCGCCCCCGAATTAATTTGTCCTTGGGGAAGCAAAGAAAATAGAAAATGATTGAAAAAGAAAAATAAAAGGATAAGCATGGGGTGCCTCCCACGAAGCGCTTGTTTATTATAGAGTCCCCTTCGCTTGACTCTTTCCCCAAACTAGTTTTTCATGGTGGGGTCGTCTTAACCATCTGGCTAATTTCTTTAAGAACCTCTCCCCCCAAAAAAATGTTTGACCCTATGAACATTGACTTTAAAAGTTTGAACAATCTTTTTGAAAAAGTTCAAATTCCAATATGGGAAAAACCATTGCAATTGATAGTGTCCAGACCGACCATCGAGATTTTTAGCTTCCCCGAGAAAATCCTTTTAGCCTTGAATTAAAAAAGAATGAACTTGATCCCAACATTAAAAACTCGGTTTTTAATTTTTGAATCATGTAACCTTTTCGTTTTCTCTTTATAAAGCAAAGAATTCTCATAAGCTTCATCTCTTAACTCATTAAGCTCATTAATTTGTGATTTTCTATTTGCACCTGCAAGATTAAGATCTAGATTTGTTTGCTTAAGAGCCCAGAAAGCTTATTACCAACTCAATAGGAGATGGCAAGACTTTTCCCCGAAACCAACCTAAAGGAGTACATCCAATAGGAGTTGTGTAGGCAGTCCGAAAAGCCAATAAGCATCATCAAGCTATCACTCCTAAGATGTTATATTCTCACCTATTGTTCTTTCTAAAAATCTCTAATTTCCTCCCCTATTTGAAACTCAACTCTGACCACTCGTTAGAGGGTGGTAAGGAAGTCGAAAGTCGCTGGCCACAACCATACTTTGCCATGACCTTCGCAAATTGGTAATTAACATAAAATGTGTGCCCTTCAAACGATTATAGCCCGAGGGGTTCCAAATCTAGCAAAAAGATTTTTTAAAAACTTGCAAACAACACGAGCATCATTTGTAGGTAAAGCCTTAGCTTCCACCCATTTTGACAAATAGTCCACTGCAACTAGGATGTACTTGTTACCCCTACTAGATGGAAATGGACCCATGAAATCAATCCCCCACAATCAAAAGCTCCAAAACTTGTATTCTTTGAGGCATCTCATCTCGTTGAGAGATTTTGCCTGTCTTTTGACACGCCATCGCAATGTTTTACCATGTTTATAAGCATCTTTTATAAATGGTGGGCCAAAAAAATCCGGAGTCAAAGAACGTTGCGAGGCGGTGTAAATTAGCCACTATGGTGGCCTCCCTGTCCACTATGACAAGCAATGAGAATCTCAGCCCTCTTTCCCAAAAACACATCGTCTAATGACTGTGTCCGCAAAAATCCTTAAACAAAAAGGTCAATCCCAATAGTAGTGTTTTGCCTCCATGAAAAAATTTTCTCTTTTGGTGTGAACTCATTCCTTTTTAACAAAATTACCCGCATGGTAGTTCGCTAAGTCGGCGAACCATGGCGTGGTATTATCACTAAGCACATTCACATTATTAAGCACAACATTTTCAACAACTTTTTCATTTTCATCAATCACATTTTCATTCACATTAATCTCTTTGACCGCTTCAAATCTCCCTAATGACTCTAAAGGAAAAGATTCAGTTATGTGTTGCTTTTCAAGTTCATTCTTGTGAGGGTTTTCTAGTCTAGAAAGGTGACGGCGGCTACAATTTCAGCTCCTTATTTTATCTCATTATTGCAATAGTGAACTCTTTGGATAAAAGAATCCATCTAAGTAACCGTGACTTAGCACTTGCTTGCCATAAGTACTTAATAGCCGAATGAATCTATACACTATGGCCCTTGATAAGACACAGATAGGGTCAAAACTTCTCCAAGGCATATACTAACGGCTACATTTCCTTTCAGTTGTTGTGTAATGAAGTTTAACCCCCGGTCATAGTCTTACTCGCATATGAATAGGAGGAAAATGTTTATCTTCTTTCCCTAAAACTGCTCCAAAGAGCAAAATCACTAGCATCACACGTAAAAGAATAAGGTAAGTATTCATGATCTCAAAATCAGTAATCACCCCAATGAGCACAACAAGTATTGGTGATTCAATCAACGATTTTTCTAAGAATCATTAAAAGCTTGTTTACACTCATCCGAAAAGACAAAAAGGATTTCTTTCCAAAAGTGAGTCATGGTTTTGCGATTTTTCAAACATCTTGATTAAACCTTGATAAAAACCCCGCATGACCCTAAAAAAACTTTCGAACTCCCTTTACCGTGGACGGGTAAGGTAATTTTAGCTATCACTTCTACTTTAGCCGCTATCAACTTCTAACCATTTTAGAAATTTTATGTCCCTAAACTATTCCCTCTTTTACCATGAAGATGGCATTTTTCCCATTAAGCATAAGTTTAGTTTCTTCTTCACAACGATTAAAGCATTTTATCCAGATTAACAAGGCACTTTGAAAAAATATCCCCAAAAACCGAAAAGACACCATAAAAACCTCCATGGTTTTTTTCAATCATATCATGGAATAATGGCCGTCATGCACATTCAAGGTCCCGTGCATTAAAAGGCCAAAAGGCATTCGTTCTTTTGTAGGCAAAGGGTTCCAGAAGGAAAGTAAAGGGGTCCTTTTCTTGGTCTTAGGGGGTCAATTGGGGATTTTGAAAGGACCCAGAACATCCATCTAAGAAAACAAAAGAACTCCCCCCCCCCCCAAATTTTTTTTTTTGTTTTTTTGTTTCCCGCTAACCTTTCAAGCATTGATCCATAAAGGTAAGGGGAAAATGTCTTTCCTAGAGGCAATCCATTTAGCATTCCTATAACAATCAAACTCTCCAACCGGTCACAAGCGTTGGGATAGTTCATTGTCCATCATTCTAACACGGTCATTCCTCCCTTCTAGGAACGCAATGAACGGCTCCCCACATGGGCTAATCCGATATTGGTAGATTAAGCCGCATCAAGAATTTAATGACCTGTTTTTCTTAATCACCTCATGAATTTTAGGATTGACCCTCCTTTGCATTTGAACCACTGGTTTGAAATCATCCTCCATTAAAATTTTGTGTGTACAAAATTTTGGGTCAATACCCTTAATCGTTCGGGCAGATTTTCCAAGCTAAAAAAGCGCTTTTTGTGAGCCTTAAGAACCTCATAAGTTTTACCCTTCTCATCATCTTTTAAATCCTTGAAATTATGACCGGTAGTATATTACCCTTTCAAGAAAGCCTTAAGATGAGAAGGCAAATCTTTGAGTTCAAGGTCGGGTGGTTCTTCAATCGATGTTTTGACTGATTCAACATTATTGATTTGCTTTTTAGGAGAAAATTGTGAAAAAGGATCATCATTTAAAACCTCAAGCAATGATTCTAAGTAGACTACATCATCATCTTCATCATTAAAATCATCTTGCAAATTCATGTCTAAAGATTCATCACTTTCTAAAAACTCTTCTATTTCTTGTTCAAGAAGCATCTCACTTCCTTCAAAAGGAGTGAAAGGTGGAGGGTCCAAAATAATAGAAGTGGAGTCACCACTCTTGGTAAAGTCCAAGACTTTTGGAGCATACTCCGCACAAGTTGCATCAATAAGGTCAATTCGGTTCACGGACTCAGAATTGTCATAAGAAACCGTGGGAGTGTCACCACACTTAAGTATCAAAGATTGATCATCATGTCTTAAAATGATTTCCCCCTCATAAACATCAATCAAGGCATGAGCTGTGCTCAAAAATGGCCTTCCTAAAATCAAAGGAACTCGGGGGTCTGCAACAAAGTCTAGAATCACAAAATCGACCGGGAAGTAGAATTTTCCGACCTTCACGAACACATTTTCGGCTATCCCAAGGGGTTTAGAAATTGTTCGGTCGGCTAATTCTAAAACCATTCTAGTACTTGTAAGGTCAGGAAGTCCAAGTTTCTTCCAAATAGACAAGGGCATGAGATTGATACTTGCACCTAGATCCGCTAGAGCCAAGTAATTATCAAACTCCCCAAAATCACAAGGAATGAGAAATCGACCCGGGTCACCAAGCTTTTCGGGAAGCTTTTTGAGAATGACCGCAGAGCAATTAGCATTCATTGGTGTCTTTGTTATTTCAATTAACTTGTCTTTGTTACTTAACAACTTTTTGATCATCAAAGCAAACTTGGGCATGTGGACAAGAGCATCAGCAAAGCTAAGTTCAAAATGAAGATCTCGAAAGATTTCTATGAACTTTGAAGCTAAGATATCATCTCTTTCACGATTTTTGTCCTTTTCAACCCTTGAAGGGTAAGGCAAATTTGTTTTGGTCTTTGAAGGTTCATTATCAACTCTAGGTTCAACAATGGGTTCTTTTCCTTTGTTTTGGACCTTTTCCCTAATTTGAACTACCGGAGGTTGGACTCTTGCGGTACTTTGTGAACTATTAAGTGCACTTGGTCCATGTCCATCCTCGTTTCCTTACCAACCTCATTGTCCGGATTGACAAAAGGAGGAGGCATAGGAGGTAAAGGTCCATCAAGAACAACACCACTACGGGTGGTAATCCCTTTGCATTCATTTCTAGGATTAGGAATCGTGTTACTCGGTAAGGTCCCTGAACTTGATGTATTATTATTCCCCATTTGCTTTTGAAACATGTTAAGCATCATATTTTGAAAATTTCTTTGTTCATTTTGAAAATCTTGTTGCTCCTTTTTGAAATCATTCAAATTCTTTTGCAGGTTGTTCAAAGTAGCATCATTCGCTTTTGTGTAAGCCTCAAACCTCGAATAAGTAACCGGAGTTGGTGCACTCGGACCTTGATAAGTGCTTAGCTATGTTGAAAAAATCCGATTAACAACTCCTGATAACTTGATTGTTGGTTTACATTTCTTATTTTCCCATTAATACCCTTGATTAGCCCATTGTATCCTTGGTTTTGGCTAGAAACTTGTGATTGGGTTGATTAAATCCTGTGGGGTCTAATTTGGTTTGCCAGTTAGGAGCATACCGGTACCGCGGAATTTCCATTTTTGAACAAAATTACCAACCGATGCGTTTGTTGAAATTGTTGGAAATTATCAGTGATAAAAACCGGGTACCAAACTACCTCTATCCTGGACACACATAAAAACAATGGTTGTTACCACAAGTGGTACACCTTTCCTCCAACCAGTTTTTTTATTCGTAACGGGAGTAGGAACAAGAGCTTTCATATGTTTTTTCATCCATTCATTCATTCCTAAAGGTTAAGGTTCATCTTAATCCTCTAAATGCATGTTGCCATTTGTTGAAACTCAAAAGCTAGATGATAGAATTAGATGAAGTCGGAGTAGCATTCGTACTCACTCGCATCAAGCGTTCCGAAACATCTAACCTTATAGCTTTGTTCTTCCTATGATTTGTACCCGTCGTTTGGACTTTTGTAGAGACAATGTTCCACCGCCAAGCAGAATTAAGAGAATCTTGATCATATATAAGCTCAAAGAAAATTATAGAATGTATCTAATTGGTGCATGAGTGAAAAACCATGGTGAGGACACTTCCTAAGAAGTTCCTTGAAACGCTCCCAAGCTTCGGAGAAAGATTCTTGAGCAATTTGACGAAAATTCGTAATTTCGTTCCGAAGATTGGTGGTCTTTGATGGTGGGAAAAAGAAATTGATGAACTTAGAAACTAAGTCATCCCATGTGAGTATGGAATTTGGGGGTTCTTTGTCTAGCCAAGTCTTGGCTACCCCATCAAGAGAAAATGGAAAGAGAAGAAGTTTGATGGTGGTGTTAGGTACATCCGGGTACCTTTGGTTGTTCGTAATGCTCTCAGACGTGATGACGAAACTGAGCATGAGGCCTCCTCATCATTACCTCCTCGAAAAATTCGGTTTCTGCAACCAAATTAATGAGGGAGGATTTGAGTTCAAGAGTTTGAGCCAAATTAAATTATCGTACAACCTATAGCACTTTCAACCCCCCGGTGGGAGCATGGAGTTGCCTCTCGGGGCCATAGGTCGGTCGTCGGCCATTGGAATCGGATCCAAATTGAGAGGGATTGCCTCTTGTCGGTGTCGAGATCGTCGACTATTACGTCTTCTTGGAATAGTATATTCCAAGGAGGAGCGAGTGCGCATGCACTAGTGAAAAATAAGAGAAAGTAGAATTTGAGATTAAGAAGATTATTTTTGGGGAGAATTACAATTTTTAGTTTTTAATAAGAATGAAAACAAAAATATTTTTGGTAATCGATTATTACAAGCTTCACGATAAGTCTCTAAGAATACGCACAAGTGAGCGGAAAAGCTTAGCGAGCCGCAATGACTGCTTAGAGAATGCATCACTTTCCCTTAAACTCACCTTTTTAGTTTGTAAACTACTAAAGGTCCGTCGTACCTTCGCAATACTTCACGATTTGTTTTGTTGTTAATTGGAATGGTTAAGCTGGAAGCTAGTATCCCAAATGTTTATTAATTTTTTTTACTTAATTCGATAGAATTCGAATATATAGAACTTTTATTAATTATCAAAAATATAGCAAAATAACTTCCAAAGGAAGGATCTTCGAAACTCTACTTCGACGAATACTCTTCAATAATCGTTCACGAATTTCCCCGGCAACGGCGCCAAAATTTGGTGTTGTTATCACAATTTAGATACGTATTAAATTAATCCTGTAAGAATCTTTCCAAAATACTATCTCAACCAAGAGAAATACAAGGGAAAAATCTCACTAAAAAGAAAACACAATTCGATATTTTTATCCGGGAAGTATTTTTTTCTCGGGTCGTGTCCCAAACGAAAATCGTGAATGAGAAGTATGATAGAGGGAGGAATGTAGGGAGGGGTGGTCGATTTCTAGTTAAGAATGGTAAAGGATTTTTTAAAGCTTTTGATTACCTACAAACTATAATTACATGAATTTGAAAAGCAATTGAAATAGCACGAAATTTAAATGCACAAAACGAAAATACGCGAGCATAAAATTTGAAATATAAAATCGAAAACACGACTTTTTAACAAATTTTTAATACCAATAATCACAAATTTAAAATGAAACTTTTAGGAAAAGAAGTGAATTTTTATGTATTTTTGAATTTTTATGACTTTTCTAAGATTTAAGTAATTAAACAAAAATAAACTTTTTCTAAAAATTAAACACTAAAATTTTTTCTTTTATTATTTCCAAAAAATACTAGATTTAAAACACGCTCTCATTCATTGCAAAAAGAATTTTTAATTTTTCAACTATTTTTCTATTTTTTTTTATGAATTTTTTAAGAAAAAAATTTAATCACTAAAATCTATTTAATTTTCTAGAAAAATACAAAATTAAGTGAAAAATATAGAAAAATGGTTTTAATATGCTAAAATGGTGCAGAAAATTAATAGAAACAAAAGCCCTAATTTTTAAAACCTAATTGTGCCCTAATTTGATTGATTAAAAATATGAACCCTAATTATTTAAAACTAAAAACTAAAATATTAAACTTTTTATTATTCTAAGAAAAACAGGGTAGGAATTGAAAGAAATGAAAGTAGAGGGTAGGCGGGTGAACTATAGAAAATTTACACTTCAGTTAAAACGAATAACCCTGAACTTTAAGAAAAGTACGAAACAGACCCTACGATTGCAGCTTAATTTGCTTATTGAAAAAGTGGCTTTCAGCCAAAACTCAAAACTACAAAGTTGTAAAACAGCTTATTCCTAGCAACTTTAACAAAAGCACTTTGGACTTTTAACCAAAGAATAAGCTAGAAAATAAGCTGTAAGTTTCCTGTCACAGAAAGTAGCTATTTGACAAGCTTTTTAGGTTTTGGCTTATTGTGAGCTTATTACTTAATGAAAGCTGAAACTAAAAGATACTAAGTGATGTTTAAGATGTGTGTTAAAAGAATTTAAACTAAAATTAACCTAGTTTTAACAATTTTAACAAGAAAATTAAGGTGAGAAAGTGCAAGTTTCTAGGAAACAATTTTTTTGCTTTTTTCCAATAAGCTAACAAGCTTATTACTGAATTTTAAGTTCTGAAATTTTGAAAATAAGCTAAACTAGTTTCCTTGAATCTACCTAGATAAAAGGATTTCAAACTTTTCTAATGGAAATGGAAACTTTAGAGAATGAGTTGACCTAAACTTAATGTTGTTGCTGTCATTTGTTGTTGCTGGTGCAAATGGCAGCTGGTGCAATTGGCTTTGCACAAAAATGCAGGTTAAAATTTTCAAACTAACACTTTACTAAATTCAACTAGGTTATCACAAAACAGCTTTTAACTTCTAAATCACTTCTAAAATACTAAAATTCAAACTTCTTTTAACTAAAACTTGCCCTGGTGCTGGAACAAGGTTTATAAACTCTAAATTTTTGAGTTCTACTTTCTAACTTCTAAAATCTCTTTAACTTGTGAGTTTATGACTTAACTCAACTAGGTAGAAAGATTTGACAAACTTTAGTTGACTTTAAAGGTCAAATCTAGCTTAAACCAAACACACCTTTATGCAAGACTGCCAAAGCTAAGGTAAGCTTAAAATTCATTTAAAACTAAAACAGATTAAACCTACTATCTACTTTTACTAAAAATGACTTATTAAAACTAATTAACCTATCAAATGCCTAGCTTATTTATGAAAATAGGCTAGGATCTCTACTAAGCTAATTTTATTACTATGACAGGTTTATTTTGAAAAGTTTAGACTACACAACTTTATTCTAATGAAACCTAGAAACAGCTAATCACAAACTTAAACAACATTATATTGAAGAGAATTAAGCAAAGCTTGATGAGAAATAAGCAAATGTAAAAGCTACTTTTAAGCTAATTTGAATCTAAAGGAGTAGAACCTGAAAATAATGGAGTCTCAGAACTAGAGCCACTCTAGTAGAGTGAGTGGCTCAAATTGTGAACCTAAGTGGCTTCCAAAGCCTCTATACCAGAGCTTTTAGCTTAATAAGCTAGATTAGCTTATTTCTTCTTTGAGCTTCCATAATGAACACAATTAACTCAAGTGGACATGATTAGATTTAAATGAGTAAAGCTAAGTAAATGAATGCTTTAGAAACAGTATTTGACTAAAATCGAGCTTATGAGAAAGAATAAGCTCAAATGAGCTTATTTAGAGCTTATTTGATGAAATCGTATTGAATTTGAAATCAAACAACACACAAAGCTTGAATTCTGAATTATATTGCTAAATTTATGAAGTACAAGAGGAAAAGAACAAAGTACAAGTGCTTTAAAGCTATTTAGAAAACTTGAAAGTAAATTGCTAAAAAAAAAACGGGAAATTACAAAGTAAAATTTTTAACACTTAAAACAACCACTTCAAAATGTGAGTCCTAACACTCTATTTATAGAGGAGAAGTGAAGAGGAGGAAGATTTCTAGAATAGTCCTTTAAATCTCAATCGTTGATCTCTTATAAGTCATTTGTAGCCGTGGGATAAGAAAAATGATGTGTCTTGGCCAATAGGGTGCTGCCACGTGTTTGTTTTTGATTGGGGAAGGTGTATGAACGAATTTGATTGTTTAAAAAGGAGCGGGGGTGGGGTAAATTTGGGATTGGGTTTGTTGTAATTGTTGGCGGGAAAAGTTGTTGAGGAGGTTAGGCAGTTACGAGTTAAGCGAGGGTTTATTTAAATGTTTGGAGAGTTGCCACTTTGAGTCCCTGCCTTTCTCCCCGTCTTTTCTTAGTTATAAACAAAGGTTTCATTTTGACAACTTCAGTCCTTGTTGTTCTTTCTCTCTATCTTTCTTTATTAAACACACTTTCTTCTCTTGGCAAACTTGGTCCTCGAATCTTTAAAACTTCAAAGAAAACCCTTGAATCTTTGAATACTTGTCATAATTGGCCCTTTTGACTTTATTTTGACCTTTGTCTTTCTTTCTTGCTGTGTCGGGCTGATCCGGCTTGATCTTTGGCTGATTTCTCACTCTTGCTCTTGTCTCTTTGTCTTTTTCCCGTTTCTTGTTGGTTTTTGATCGTTTTTGCTTCTTTTTGTCTTTTTAATCCTTTCCTGCACAATTGGACACAAAAGCACACATTTTCTATTCTTTTGGCATTTTCTTGGCTTTTATTTGGCAAAATCCCGGGTAATTTAATGTACAATTTAGCAAATATCATGTTCTCTCCCTCCTCCACCTACACCGCCGGTCACCACCACTCCACCGCCACTATTCGCTAGAAAAATTACATGCAATCCGATCAAGATATATTTTCTTTATCCCCACGAAAAACTAAACCCATTCCATCAAAAATATATAACATACAATGGGTTTTGAATAAATTTATTTTCGGGTTTGATTCAAGTGTTTTCGGTTGGTAAGTGGGTTTATCGTGGGTAGATAATCATTTTTGGAAGCTTGGTTAATTGGAAAAATGTTCGGTTTTGGTTGTTGGGTTTGGTTCGAGTCACGGCTAAGGAACAAAGGGGACGAGTCTAGTCTTTTGTTGTTTCGATCTTGCTATTATAGCATTGTGAGCATTCTCTTATTTCAATTGTTTCATTGTTTTCGTTGTTGGTTTGATTTTAATTGTTGCATGTGATGAAATATAAGGGATCTTGCGTCGTCTAGTTTATATTTTGATATTGGTTGATTGAGCATGTTGAATATTGTTTATAGATCATTTTAGATGTGTCGAGAATGGATTTTTGGGTCAAAACTAGTTTTTGGCGCATTTTGTAAAGAGTAAGTTCTGAGCAGAAACTTTGGTGTGGAAAACGAGGGTCGAGATTTTGTGAAATTTGATTTTGGGTTAAAAAATATGGAAGATGGTATTTTTTACGAGCGTTTCGGTAATTCGAACGCCCCGTAACTCCTAATAATGAAGAAGTAACGGCTATTATAGTTTATTAGTTGCTGTCAGAATTTTAAATGGCCGTTTTGAGCACTTTCGAGTCCGTTTCGGCCTTCCGGCGAAACACGAAGGTTGCTCGGAATGACGTTTCACTTTGTCGCGAGGCTTGCTAGTTTTAAAATCGAGTAAAAACGGGTCAAAACTCAAGGTCAAAATCTGCACTTTTATTAAAAAAAATGCCACAAGTTCCTGCAGAAACTTGCAGGGGCATTTTGGTCATTTTCTGTCTAGTTTTGGGTCTTGGCTAAAACTAAAAAGTTATCCGGAATGTTGTTTTGCATAAAATCTCTTTTGAGTCCGAGTCGTGAAAGTGTGATATAACGGGTCGTTTTGAGCGCGTCAGATTTAATTATATATATATATATAAAGTCAAAGTCAAATAAAGTCTAACGTTGACTTTTGAAAGTCAACGAGTTGATACTAGACTTGTCAGATGTTATAAAATAATAAACGCTACTATTATTACAAGTGTGATGTTTTAAACTTAACGATTGTTATGAACAAAAAAGATTCTAAAAATAGAAACTTTTGAAATATTCGAATATAATACAGATACAAGTAAACGATAATCAAATTGAATGTCGAAAGTTCGACGAGATAACTAAATATTATTATAAATATAATTATAAGACGAGACCTACTAAAAATGGTAACTTTCCGAAAATAGTAACTTTCCAAAAATAGAAAGTTTCCAAAAACAAAAAGTTTTCGATTAAGCAACGTATAAAATAAGTGACAGAAAGATCGTAACTCAATTATGAGGAGTTTAGGATCTAGGACGCGCAAGTGGATTTCTCATCACATGTGTATGTATATTTATACTATTTTGATAGTTGCGATGCGCGCACTATCCGATCGTATCTTACGATGTAATAATAGAACGACATAAATTAGAGGTCGCGGTTGAGCTCGTCGTCGAGTAGTTCGCGATTGTTTCGGTTATTTAATCTTCGGCTTCGATCAAGGTGAGTTCTTAGCCTCGCTTTTAAGTGCTTTAATGTTTTTTACCCGCGGGGGGGATACTTGCTGTTTTATGAAAATGAGAACGCAATATGTTTTGATACTAAATATTATTCCATTCACTATTGAGTATATGTCTTTTACTGTGTGACCGTTACTTGTCTAGTTGCAGGTGAAAGCTAATGCATTAAATAGATCTATTGGGTTTGACAACCCTGTACGGGGTTTGAATCAGTCGTGAGCACCCTGTAACGGACATTTTGTAGTTAGTATTAGGAGAAGTGGCATACTTCTCGGACATTATTTTGTCCTACGGGATGAATGTGTTAAGTTTCGGTACACTGGCTCATTTAGTTGGAAATCATTATTTTTATAACTTGTCTTACGAGCAATGTTATATGTTTTGTTGAACCAAATATGCGTTCTAATTGTTATGTGTAAACTCTATGAATTCACTCAACGTTTTGTTGACCTTTTTAAGCATGTATATCAGGTTTAGGTATTGAAGATGGCTTGGATGGGACGGAACGCAGATATCAAGGACGGTGACTGGGTGAACTTGTGTCAATGAATGATAGAAATATTTTAGAAATGAAGTCGTGATGTGACTTGTAGAAATAAATTTTCTACGCTAGTTTTTGGGACCTTTGTACTTTGATTCTTTTCAAACGAAATAAATGAAATTTATTTAACAAACATCTCTTTTAAAGTTGTTTGTTATGGCTTGTGTGATTGTATCGTGATGTAGCACCTCAAATGTTGTATTCCGCTGCGTATCGTATTTTTGGGGTGTTACACACATGCATTGTGATATGCTAACCCTTTTAATAACATTTTTCATACAAATAAGATGAACAAAATCTGTTTAAAATTTTGAAATCTAACTTGTAACATGTATGATATAGTATAAAAAAATTTACAGTTAGTTTTTATTATTTATCATATTTGATATCTTGAAACAAATCATATGTGATATAATTTATCTAACTTGTATCATATTTGATACTATGTAACAAATGATATACTAAACCTTCCTTTGTCTTTGCTGATAGCATAGCTTGCAGCTTTTGGCGATGGAAAATGCATAGCATTCGAAGGCATAGCTTGCGGCTTTTGCCGAAGGCATAGCCTACCACTATGCCAAAGGCATAGCCTGCGGCTTTGCCGAATCTAGTTTATAGTCCATTATTTCGTATCTAAAATCTCAATATTATGTACAAATCCTTTTTAATCACATTTTTTGCTTCATTAAAGCCGTAGTATCATCATCATTCTTTAACTACAATTGAATATCTTACTTATCACAATAATAACAGTTAAAACAATCATAAACAACTAAATATCTATAAACAATCATAATCTAACTTCGAATCACAGTTTTATTCATTTAAAACACGATAATAACAGTTAAAATCACACTATATTCATCAAATACTCTATTAACACCATGCATTATTATTAAATCATAAATTAAAGTAAAATAAGTAGATTTGTGTCCGTTTTATACCTGAATCGATGATTTTAACCTTGAATTTGAGTTTCTTTTTAGCCGAATCTTGATCGTCGTTATTACCTTCCATTGTTAGATGATGTTTGTTTAGATTTTTTATGATTTTTGCTTAGATCTAGGGCTCTGTGTGTGTGTTTAGTATGTGTTTTTGGAAATGAAACGGCTGCCTGAATAATGATGGGTGCGTGGGTAGATGTGTGTGTAGTTGCGTGGGTAGTTTTACTAAATTACCCTTCCGCTTTTTATTTTTTATATTAATTTTTTTAATACAAAAATCTTTTTTAATCTCCACCCTTCTTTTTTTAGATGGATGTCTGGGATTGGTCTCCTAGTATCCAAGAAAGGGAGGGTCTCTTAAATAACTCTCCTCATCATTTCGTCCCTAATTAATTTTCTTTTTTGGATGTCTCAATTTAATTGTCTACTACTATAAATAGATAGAGACGTTTGATCAAGTTTACTATATTACTCTCGTTTAAAATTATTATTACAAATTTTAAAGAAGACTTTAATTAATTAGCTAAGGATAAAATTGTCATTGTG
The DNA here is from genome assembly GCA_026074375.1 of Tanacetum coccineum. Taxonomy (NCBI): domain Eukaryota; kingdom Viridiplantae; phylum Streptophyta; class Magnoliopsida; order Asterales; family Asteraceae; genus Tanacetum; species Tanacetum coccineum. The sequence continues at coordinate 2,736 of BQNB010102699.1, read as the reverse complement.
TTAGAAAGTAAGAAAAAGAAAGCAGTAATAAATGTACTTTTCTTAAATTGTGAGTTTTTTGTCGGGGACAATAATTTTAAGACGTAGGAAGTAACAAAACAAATCAAGCACATATATAGTCTTGTTCTTTTTGTTTTATAGAGTGAAAGGTGCAGTGTGTTATTGTTTGCTATTGGTATCTTTGGGTATCAAGCACAAATCCGTTTCTGGAAAGATAATTGGGTAGAAGACTCTCACCTTTTATATTCGATATAATAGGCTATACCGTTTAGAGCGTGAGAAAGATTGTCTTATTATTGACCGCATTGATCATGGCCAATGGCGTTGGAATTGGGCGAGGCCTAACCTTGGTGCTCGAAATTCCGCTGATTTACTCGACATGCTTTTTGAAATTAGTTCTGCAGAAATTAATGAAGTTGAAGATACTTGTGTGTGATCGTTGGGCACTGATGGAACTTTTTCTATAAAGGACACTCGATGCATTATTGATTCGAAGATTCTCCCTTCTTTGGCTCCATCGACAGTTTGGGACAAAAAAATTCCTTAAAATGTCAATATTTTTATTTGGAGGTTGATTTTAGATCACTTGCCTCATAAGCTGAATCTTTCTTTTCGCGGTATTGATATTCAGGCAATCACTTGTCCCTTTTCCAATGCTAACGTGGAATCTTCAAATCGTATTTTCTTTGAGTGTAATATTGCCAAGGACATTTGGATGCTTGTTCGTAAATGATGTGATATTTCTTTTTCTCCTTTTACTTCGTATGAGCATTGAATAGGTTGGTTTACTTCGTGGCAGGTGGTTAAAGAGAAGTCTCGACGCTTATCAGTTATTTTTTCTTCCTATCTTTGGTGGCTTTGGAGGTACCTTAACAATGTTACTTTTCGTTCACACCCGATGAGGAAAAGTGACATTTTCGACAGCATTCGCCTTTCCTCCTATTCTTGGCTTCATCATAGGGGTCACATGATCTGCAATTGGATTGACTGGCTTAAATCCCCTATGCTTCTCTCGAGTAATGGTTTAGGATGACCTTTATTTTTATCCTCTCGTGTTCCCCGAGGCTTGGTTGGGGTTGCATAAAAAACGCTCCGAAGTGAAAACCGGTGGCTCGGCCTTCGGGAGCGGGGATGTTTCTCTTGTTCGTTATAGGCAAGAGTTTTTTCATCCTTTTTGTAGCCCTCGTAGTTAAAGCCTTGGGAATATTCTAGTCTATATTTTTACTTATTTCTAGTATTGTATTTGTACTTTTATGGCTTCTAGCGTCTTGCTATTAGCCTTTTATTTATATAACTATCTTCTGCCATTTAAAAAAAAGAACCAATGGCTAGCCAAACTGCACCACCATCCTTAGCCATTCGGTTCTTAGCCAACTCACCAAATGTTAATGGTATTTTTTGGTTTTTGAGTGAGTGAAGTATTTTTGTGGTATTATTGTATTTTTATTGGGAGGATGTTTTATTTGTAGGTATTTTGTTGGATGGATACTGAGTTTGCGCTGAGGTAGAGCATCAACGACATATTGTTCGCCTTCCGTATACCTAGCACTCTTATGCTATTAGAAATTAAGAACCTCCAAATTAATTGTCATAAAACCAATTTTTTCTCACAAAACCCACAAATTTCCTTTCAAATTTCACTCAAATCAACTCTCGCGACTTCTTGGGATAAAACCCTCCCGCGTAAAGTAAATATTTTTATATGGAGATTGGCTTTGGATCGGTTACCTCATAGATTGAACCTCTCAGCTCGGGGCATGGATATCCCTTCCATCTCGTGTTCTTTATGCAACGGTAATGTGGAATCCTCTTCTCATATTTTCTTTGATTGTGATTTCGCCAAGGAGGTTTGGAGATTGGTTCGTAGTTGGTGCGACTTTCCTCTTCCTACATTTACATCGTATAGTCATTGGAAGTCTTGGTTCACTTCATGGCAGGCCCCTAAACAGAAGTCGCATCGTTTGTACATTATCGTTGTGGCTTCTTTTTGGTGGATTTGGAGGTTTCGTAATAGTGTGATATTTTGTCCTCACCCGTTGAGGAAAAGTGAGATGTTTGATAACATCCGTTCTTCGTCTTTTTCTTGGCTATCTTACAGGGGCCGTATGTCTTGTAGTTGGGTGGATTGACTTAAGGCTCCGTTGTTGATCGCGCGTTAGCCCTGCTCAGATGATGCTAGTTGTCCTTCTTTATATGAAGTCGGTCCTTATTGTCTTGTTTATTCCCTGAGACTTGTTTGGGTCGTCATCAAAAACTCCCCGGAGTGAAAATCGGTGGCTCGGCCTCCGTGGGTGGGGATTTTTCTCTTGTCTCTATTGGCAAGAGTTTTTTCATCCCTTTTGATGTCCTCGCAGTTAAAGTCTCGGGTAGAGTCTATAATGTGTTGCATTGTTTCTTTTCTAGATTGTTTTATGTACTTTTAGCTTCTAGTGCCTTACTAGAAGCTTTTTCACACACACACATACACACACACACACACACACATATATATATATATATATATATATGATAAAAATCAAATAAAAAGACAAATATCCATGAGAAGGATAAAAAAGAATTTTTTTTTAAAAAGTTCTCAAAAAAATTCTGAAAAAATTCTACAAGATCGTGTATGTTGGTGCATGAAAAAGTTGTGAAAGAAGTTTTTTAAAAGTGAATATTTTTGCCGAAAAAAAATTATGAAAAAAAGGTTTGTGCATTAAATAGCTTTTTTGTGCATCAAAAATTCGTTTTTGT
>BQNB010102698.1:7601-24186 GCA_026074375.1 Tanacetum coccineum | reverse complement strand
GTGAGTTTATAGCCCTACGTTTTACTTATTTTACGTATACTTTATAACTTTTAAGGTGAGAACATGCTTGTTACTAATCTCATTTACATGATGGGTTTGAATTTATTACATGTGAATTTACAATTCGTTTTATAAACTAGTCTACACACTCAATTACTTATTTTGGGATGATATACATTGCTTGTTTCACTTTATTTATTAAAACAAGGACATTACTTTACTTTTACCCAAATGATTAAGGATTAGTTTAAGCGGATTGAACTGTTAATTACTCGGAGGGTAAGCGCGAATGTTATGAAATAGATCTATTCAGGTGTGACAGCCCCGTTCAGGTGATTAGCTATCACCGGGCAAACGAACGTTATAGCATGTCGGAGCACAACATTTACACGAACACGAACATGAACAATTACGATGCCTTGAATAAAGTGGCATATATATGAGTCTACCCAGCAGTTTCATGAACTTAGAGTAATCGTTATCATTGTTTTATACACACGGGAATATTTACGTTGCCTTGAATAAAGTGGCAATACATACTTTGAACAACTTTGGTTTAACATTTATACTTAAACAAACCTATGAACTCACCAACTTTCTGTTGACACTTTTTAAGCATGTTTTTCTCAGATGAATTAGATGCTTGGCTTATGTGATGTGCATTGGAGTCTAAATAATTCAAGATTGCTTTTAAAACAACACAGTAAGAGGTCTTTCTCTCATGACTTAAGCAATGGTATTATGAAGTAACGCTCTCGGAAACATATTCCACTGCGACCCATTTTTTGGGGTGTTACAAATATGATTAAAGGAATTAAGAGGAATGATTTTCCCTTGAAATTAGTCCTCTATTTATAGGCTGAGTGGGAGTCGAAGTGCGACGCACAAAGATATTTGTGCGGCGTACTTTGGCTAAGTCGGTGCGAAATTCATTAATGCTGCTAGGATGTGCGGCACACAAGGATATTTGTGCGGCGTACTTGGTAAGTTAATGCAGACTTCATTTAATTATATTTAATTCTTTAACTCGTTAAGAAGTGCGGCGCACAAGGGATTTGTGCGACGTACTTATGGTCTTTTTCATCTTTGGTCCTTTTTTTTTCTTCTATCTCTCTTTCCAATAACTATAAACACTTGAACTTTGTTCTTTTTAAGCTTGGGATGACTTCAATTGAACCTGCATATAGGTCATGCTATTAAGTTTCAAAAGTTCATGAGAAATGATAAAATATATATAGATAACGCCACCGAAAACATATATAATTAAGGCATTATCATGGCGTCTTGTTGAGACTGGTCAAGAAGGATTGCCAATAACATTATCCAACCGGTGATTATTTATCCATTTGGTGAGATGTTCAAACGATTGGTTGGCTGGATGCAAGTTTGCTGTAATAACATCCCTTGAAGATGATTCTTTAGAGTTTGGTTCTAGAGTGAAGATATTTTTGAAGGGATCATTATCAAACTATTCATTTTCTGTTTCTTGTATCTATTCTTCAACACCTGGATGAATGACTAAAGATTGTGTTTCATGGGTTGTTAGTGAAGTACTAGCATAAGGTGCATCTTGATCAAGGGTAGTTGATGAAGGTGTACCGGTTGGATCAGAAGGAATCAGAGCTACATTAGGAAGCACACAAGATACAACACTTGAAAACGGCTGAAAGTATTCATCGAACATAGGTTGAAACAAAATATCCAAGTCTTTCTTGGTTGGTGGAACATATGGTGTTGAGGAAGATAGGTTCTGCATGAGTGCTGAACTAATGGAGCCAGAAGTCATAAGTTAAAGCTCGGGTCCTGAACCATATTGTTCAGAAGCCATTGCCGTCACCTCATCAAATTCAACGTGGATGGTTTCCATGATCAATCTTGTTTGTTTATTATAGATTCAGTATGCTTTCTTTGCGGGAGAATAGCTAATGAAAATACCTATATCAGCTTTTGGTTTCAACTTTCCCATATCTTCACTATCATTGGTTGGATAGCACAATGGACCAAAGACATGAAGATATTTTAAGTCTAGTTTTCTGTCGTGTAGAAGATAATATGGTGTTTTGTTGTGATGAGCACGTATCAGGGAACGGTTCTAGGTGTAAGAAGCTGTTGCTACTGCTTCTGCCTACAGAATTAATGGTGCCTTAGAAAATATCAACATAGTACAAGCAGCTTTGACTAAAGTTTGATTTTGCCTTTCGACAATGCTATACTGTTGTGGAGTGCGCACAACTGATGTTTGGTGAGAAATCCTGACATCTTCATAATAGCTTCGCAGCGTCTGATCAATAAACTATGTTCCATTATCTGTTCGAATATTTATGACAGTTGCATTGAGACGAACTTGTACTTGCTTCAGGAATTTGATTATGAAATATGAAGTTTCATCCTTTGAGCATAGAAACTTGACCCATGTGAACCTCGAATAATCATCCATGTTGACTAAAATGTACTTTTTCTCATTAATAATCTCGATACGCATTGGACCGCAAAGATCCATGTGCAATAGGTAGAGTTTTTCTTGAATAGTATCTTCAAATTTAGGTTTATGAGTGTGCTTCTTGCTTTTCCCTAATGAGCACGCGAAACACAGTTGATCTTTCTTGTACTTTAGTTTGGGTAAACCTCTAACAAGACCTTGTTTAGTGAGTTGATTAATGGTATCAAAGTTTAAGTGAGACAACCGTCGATACCATAACTAGGCTTTGGTCTTAGAAGCTTTGGACAACAGACAGATCAGAGAGGACTTTATCATATCTTCTAGTGAAAGTGTGTACAAATTTGTGCCGCTTGAACCCATAAATAGATCAACACCCTCTAGATCACGAACAAATCAGATGTGTTTTTGGAACGCTACTTCAAGATCAAAGTCACATAATTGATCCACTGAGAATAAATTGCGTCCAATCCCTTCTACATAATAAACCCTGGAAATTGTTACATTCCCTATCTGATAATCACCATACCCCATAATTGCTGCAACTTGATCATTCCCAAATCTAACGGTTACCATAAACTTCCTGACAAAATTGATGAGCTGAGAGCGCTGTCTAGTCATGTGCTTGGAGAAACCCGAGTCCAAATACCAAAGGACGATCTGTACGACCTGCGTTGGACACGAGAAGAAGATGGAGAGTTTGAAACATTGGAGCCCCAATTTTTGTTGGGTTCCGAGTTGTTAGACATCCTATATTCTACAATCTTAGGTTTACTACTCCACCCTACATTTTTTGTTGCATTGGGTTTTCCTTGAGATTCTCTACGTGGTAGTATTTTCTTAATTACTTTTGTTTAACCTGGTTTCTTAGGAGGCACTATTTGAGTGGAAATGATTCTAGTTAAAGGGAAATTAGTTCCATCTATAGTGAATGTCCTTCTTATGGGTAACCATCTAAGGCCAACATTAGTAAAAACTTTACCTATAGGTTTCCACTCATTCTTCTTATGCTCTTACCAGACTTATCTCTAGTACATGAATTCACAACATTCAGATAATAAACAACACACATATCATGACATACATTAAACAAACATTCATTACATGTAGATCACACAAATTCAGAATTTGCATTTAATACATCATGCTTAGTACTTGCATTACAAACATAAATATGATTCTTCTTATTCAAACTAGTATTAACATTCCTAGGGTGGTCTTCTACTTTCTTATTCTTCTGTTTGCTACTGGATGTTCGTAAGATCCTATTGTTCCTTGTATTGCCTTTAGGCTTTGATCAGCTAGAATGAGTAGAACTGTTTACTCCTATAGATGTCAACAAAGGTTTGTTAGTAATCTAAATGTTTTGTGAGTCTACCTGCTTTTGTATGTTACTTGTTGATGTACTAGGCTCTTCAAACATAACTTGCTTTTTCTTGTTCACTGGCGTGACTGAAACTAATTTCTCACTCTCGTTTCGAGAACTAGGGCATGCAGCACTAACATAGAATAAAAACTCATGAATACGTGTGGAAAACTTACAAGCATAGTCTAAAGAATTATCTAAAGGTTTCAAGGCTCTAGCTTGCTCTAAAATATCACGGAGTGTGTCAGCATGTTCCATTATTTTCTTAAGGTAATCTACATGGGCTTCCCTATTTTTCCTAAGTTTAGGAGAGAGTGGATGCCAATCAAGCTTATACATCCCTAGGGCAATTACATTTGAGTTATTGATGGGTACAGTACAATCAGACACACTTTTTCCTTTCAATGTTGCAATGTGTTCTTTTAGCTTGTTGATAGATGTGTTTTTAGCTTGTAGTTGAGCTTTCAAATCATTTATTTCAAAAAATGCAAGAAATTCAGGAGCATCCTAATTATTGCAGGGTTTGTCATGTTGAAACCTTTCTTTACTTTGTTGTACTTTTATTTCAAGAGAAATACAACGTTTTTAAGTCCTGCAAATCTATTTGAAAGTTCATTATAAACAATTTTTTCAACCATATCTTTCTTTGTTGAAAGCCAATCTTCAAGTTCCACACATCTATTGTACTCATCTATATAACTTTGTTTAATTTCAGCATATTTAAGAGTTTCATCATTAGGCAAAACACATTTATTTTCAACATCAGCATGCATTGCAGTATACATAATATCTTGTAAAATGATTTTCTCCAAAAGACGATCATTCTCAATGAGAAGTTCTTTCTTTTGAATCTCAACACAGTTTCTATCCACAGAACATTGTTCATCCTCGGTTTCCATTTGGTTAAAAATTGCTTTCATTTCGTTAAGTTCTTTGAAAAGACCTTGGTCAAAATTTGCGAAAGATTCTCTTAGAGTTTTGACAAATGGAATAACGTCTTTTTTGAAATCTTTTTGAATATGTTTAAACCCCCGAGTACCTTCATTTTGACCAGTTACTTTAGTTCTGACTTTTATGACCTAGTCAAAATCATTAAGTTGACTTTTCGTTTTCAAAAAACTAGTTTTGACCACACTTATAGATGGGAGTTCGCGAGGAAGAACATTTTAAATTGGTTTTGGTTGAACCGGTGTTTATTCAGAACTTCAACCATGTTTGACAAATTCTTGTAATTTTCTACATTTGCAGAAAGTTGCAATTTTAACATTTGAAATTGTTTTTCAAAATCGGCAACCTTTGCATTTCGATCAATGATTATACCTCGCATTTAAGAATCAATATATTTTTCGCGGTCATTTAAATCAAATTTATGTCTTTCTTTAAAAATTTTGACCTATTCCTTGTATCATTCAAGCTCAGTGGTTAATGATTCATTTACAGTCTTATTTTCCTGATTAACCGCATTGCATTTTGCTACTTGATTAGACATTTCCTCTATTACAGACATCATCATTGCATCTTGTTTTTTAAAGGAAGTAGTATTTTGAACAACTTCATTTTCATTTTGTTGTATAAATTGCTCAAACAAAATAACATTACTGTCACTTGTAATGTCAATATTTGCATTGTCAACAAAAACAGGTTGTTCAGAATACTACATCTCTTGAACACTTTGATAAATCACTTTATTATCTTGATAAGTGTTGTAATTTGGTACCTTAGAGAGAACATCTGAATCATAAGCAGAGAGTTTGGCCATAAGAACTGCACTTGCTGGTCTTGATGTGTCGTTGTGTGGTGTTAATTTTATGATTTCAAGTTTTAAATTTATATTTTGCCGACTTAACCAAAAACAACACTTTAACGAACAGTGTACCCGGTCGGTGGTAGTTTCGTGGTAAGTAGGGTGTCGATCACTAAGAGGGAGAAACAATCTTTTAATTTATTAATATTTTGGTTAACTAAACTAAGTTAATTCTATTCTTTGTTAAACCTATGCTAAACCTATGTTAATCCTAAATCTAATCGATAAGGGGGGTTTTCAGCCTGAGAGACTGGCACGGGTTTTGTGGTGACTAGAATCAACTTAATACACTAAAACACACGCAAGAAAATTAACAAAAGATAAAAGAGCGGTCTAGCCAAATATAAGAAAAATGTATTAACCAATATTAATCTAATCAGAACGTATGTTTGTTTATTTAGTGTAATGATTACTTATCTCGATGCGGCATATCATTCTTAAGATTAAGGCGGTACTTCTTCCTTAAACCTAGACATGTAGAATTCTGTCACAATTAAACGCATCCGCATAAAGCATCCTTATTTGCTGATTATAATCTATCTTAGGGATTAAAGCAATGGTGATCTTGTTAAACCCTAGCTCATAGAGACTTTACCCACTTACTGCTTAAAGGCAATTCGTACACTAGTAGTCCACTAACCAAGTCTTTACCAATTAACTAAGAACGTACTTGTTGATTCTTGGGTCACCTGCCGGTCCAACTAAGCTCACAATCTAAGGGTAAAGATAGGTCGTCATTTATGATCTTATTGGTCTAGATGTATAAATCACTATATGGAGAGCTATCCCGGCATCTAGATTACTTGGTCCATATCACTAGATCTAGTTGAATGATAGGTCGCATACAAAAGCACGTAAACAAGTATAAATTGATAAACATAAACAAGCATTCAATGATAAATTAAGCAATCAAGATAAACAAACAAGCTTCAGAGATTGCATAATAATGGTTAATACCGAAGGTATTTGACTTTCAAACGTCATAATCTATACAAGATATAATTTAGCCAAGTAAAGAACTAACCGAGTTAACGAATGATACAAAAAACTGTACGATTTCAAGAGTATCCGAGATTACAAGTTGGTTTCCAATGGAATTGATCAGTTCGCAAGACCTCTTGCCCACTTTTCTATTCTTGTTCTTCTAAATAACTTCGGAATTTTATGGTTAGGTAGCGAAAATGTTAATTTAGAACTCTTAAAACTCGTTTTTGATGTTATATTTACAAGGTCTGGGAAAAAGGTCGATATGTAACGCCCCTTCTGATGAAAGGCATCAATTCATAATCATTGGCGTCATTTCATAAGCTTAATTAAAAGGGCATACAAACATAATGATCCCAGTTAACAAGGTGGAAAGCCGGAAAAAAACTCGGCTCCCATTATTGAAGTTTAACATGCATAATGTAGGGAAGTTAAAGGACGAAACATGTGTCCAAAACATAAGTCTGCAAGAGTCAATGATAATAGAGTGGAAGCTAAAGGGTCTCTTCCTAAGCACAATCTCTCATGCCCAACTCCCTCTAGTTACCTGCCGTAAGAAACATGAAAAGAATACGGCTGAGCATAACGCTCAGTGAACGGATATAATGATAATGAAATAATAAACATAAGTCCTGGATAAGGAATATAAAGCAGCGGAAAGATTCATGAGTGTCATGAGGAACCTGGAGAAATATGTCATGAAGAATAGCAATGAACATGTAAAACATGGTTGTTAAGATGTAAAAGTATAATGGAATGTCATAGGTAGCATAACATAGCAATAAGGGTTTGCCCACGAGCTCATATAATCATACATAATAATAACGTGCATACATGCATAAAGTAGAGGGGATGCCTCAACATGTACTAGAGGGGTGACCTCTTATAATGAAATGGGTGGAGGGATCAACTCCAATGTGATGGGATGTAGAGCACACACCAACCAATCACCATGAAACGTATAAACATGTAAACTAGGATGCACCCATACGCCCCGAATAATAATGGCCAGACATGAAATAAAGTAACGTGAAAAGGGACGCCGCGTGAAATCACTCTCAACGCGAAAGAGTCATGACACAGGTGCCTCAAGTGTCATGGTCATGGTACCTCCATAACTAGGTGGTAAGTCACATAAATCATGGTCATGCATATATATATAGCTCGGGCAGTGGGACATGAAATAAACATGGAATAAATCATGGCAAAACATAGAAATGGGGAAGCATAGCAGTTCTTGGGGAAATGAATCATGAATAGAAAGAATGTCCTTACTGAAAGGACGGAATATCCGTACCTGGACAAGGAAGCAGTGAAAGGAAGAAATAGAAAGATATCACTCCGTCTTCACACGTGCTACATGATAAAGAGCTTGTATAAGTTACTTGTGCATGATTTAAGTTTCTTTCTATATTTAGTAACTTTCTATTTTTGGTAACTTTCCTTGATTGGTATACATGTATGTTTCTTGGATTGTTGTATTCCATGATTTGTATCTTGTTATACTTGGTATTCTAAAAGTAGTACTTTCTTTATTTAGTAAGTTTCCAAAAATAGCAGGTTTCTATAAATAGTAACTTTCTAAAAATATAGCAGGTTTCCAATATTAGCATTTGAATTCGTACTTATAATATATCATAATTTAGTTAAATCATGTAACTTATTATGCCTTAGAGTATATTTAGTGATTAATTATAATTAAGGGACATAAATATTATTTAGTATACTTAAGTTACAATTGGTAATTAATTATAAGACTTAAATGTCAACTTCATGATAATATTGATATTAATAGTAATTAATTAACATTAAAGATATAATGGTCATTTCTATAACCTTTAAGGGTAATACCTGTAATTAATACAAATTAAAGGGTCTAAAGTGTCATTTCATAAATTAGGGGTCAATATTGTCATTACTTGAAAGTTTAAGGTTTAAAAATGGAATTTATTAAAGTTAGGGTTGAAAAGACACTTAAAGTAATTATATAAATTCTCGACGGTCACAGTTATTATTAAAAATACCCGGTCATGATCCCACACATATGTTGCCGAAAATCATTTAAGCCATAAGCCCATATATAAGCCGAAAATATTTAAGCCATAATCCCATATATAAGCCGAAAATCATTTAATCAAATAAATCTTGATTCATGGCATGGTATAATTATTTAAACATCACCACTTAACATATATTTCTTGTATTATTTCATGAATAATCATATCATTTCATGTGATAATCTATTAAGGTTCTTGGCCCAATTCATGTGTATAAAACAATCACAAAAAAAGAAAATAAAGGTTTTTACAACGTACCAATTACGGGGATTAATCGAGGATTGAATATAGATGAAAAACACTAGGATCTCACGAACCAAAAATTGAAATCTCGCTCCTTCTTTCTCCTTGTGTGCCGCCGGCTTGTAGAATTTTTTTAGGGTTTCTTGTTTTTAATTCTTGTAACAATTTAAATGAGATAAAACCCTAGTTTCTTGTAGTTATAATTAGGACCTTGGGCTTGGGCTTTTAAAAATTAAACATGGGCCTTTTCTTTCCTTGTGAATAGCCGAAATTTCATAAGTCCAAAATAAAAGTATAGTTTTTATTTTTATGTCATATTTCGCGTGTTCGTGTATTCATGATTCGTAAATTTTATTTTCGTACGTTACTTGTCATGATAATTAATTCATAAGTTTTCTTGTCGATTTCATTGCTTATTAGAATTTTTTTTTTTTTTTTTTTTTTTTTTTTTTTATTTCATGGTATTTTCATGTGGGTTTTACAACTCTTCCCCTCTTAAAAGAATAATTCGTCCTCGAATTAGAAACATGACATGACTGAAAAGAAGGATGATTCCTCCAAGAAATTTTAACGAAAGGGATCGTCTTGTTCCTCATGACTCTGTCTTGACAATTTAGAATAGCTTCTGGTTCATTAAGGTGAGATAAGTCCTCATGAATCTGATCGTGTGGATAAGAGATATCGTGAAAGGAATGATACTTGTGACTTATGAACAAAACACGTGAAATACATCATGAACGTATGATAGCTGAGGAGATAACGCCAAACGATAAGAAATCTTACAACGCGGTCGAGAATTTCGAATGGTCTGATGAAACAAAACTTGTCCGTGATACCAAAACGTCTGTCTCCACTTGTAGGCGATACTTTCAAGAAAATAAGATAATTTGGCTGTAAACTTAATGGTCTACTAAGCTTGTTGGTATAACCTTCCTGACGAGTATGAAATTCCAGAAACGAAATGTGAAACGTGGATCCTTATCGGTTACAATCACTGACGGAGTACCGTGTAGTCGCACGATCTTCTGCTGGAATATCCTTGCAATTTCACTATCAGAATAATCTTGACAATTTGGAAGAGAATGAATAGATTGTTCGAATAATGATAAAGAAATATTTGGGCTCTTATGATCGGTAACGTGTCACATGACTTGCCATAGGAATAGTATCTCCAAACCTTGGGTGTGAAAACAACAGTTTCTAGTTTCCAGATCATGAGTATGATGGTCCATTTCTTAGGGCTTTAGCTGACGTGAAACATAGGAAATTTCTTCCCCATGCTGCATGAGTGTACAATCAATTGCCCTTATTAAGGAATCATTTCTGAAAATCTGACATCCATCTGAATCAGATGGAAGAGTAAGAATAGGCGTGGAAATTAAATGTTGCTTACGTTCTTCAAAGATCTTCTCTCGCTCTTCGATCCATACAACTTCTCATCCTTTCGCGTAAGTTTAGTCAAGGGTAAGGCCAACCGTGAGAAACCTTCAACAACTCTGTGATAATGACCAGCTAACTTCAGAAAACTGCGTGCTTCGGTCTCAGACGTCGATCATGGCCATTTAGTGACAGTCTTAACTTTCGCCGGACCCATAGCAATTCCTTCTGTTGGAACAACATGACCTAGGAATACCACTTTACTCAACCAGAACTTGCACTTGGAAAACTTGGTATACAATTTCCCTTGTTGAAAAATCTGTATAACAGTGCAAAGTTGGTCCTCGTGTTCCTCATTTGATTTAGTGGAGATCAGAATGTCATTAATGAGTACGATGACGAACTTGTCTAAGAATTTATGAAAACTCGATTTATCGACCCCATAAATATCGCTGAAACATGGGTAAGATCAAAATTTATAAGGACCATAACGTGTGTGAAAGGCAGTCTTGGAAACGTCCTACTCTTTTACTCATAACCGATGATAACCAGGTCGCAATTCAATCTTGGAAAAGTGCTTAGCACCCGGGAGTTGATCAAATAATTAACAAGACGTGAGGGAAAAATAACGATGACGGATGATGATCTTGTTCAATTTACGGTAGTCGATTATAATCTCATGCTACCGTCCTTCTTCTTGACAAACAGAACTGATACGTCCCATAGTGATACACTTGGGCGAATAAAACCTTGTCCTAACAACTCTTGTAACTTAATCCTTTAACTCCTACCACTTAACTGGAGATATGCGATAAGGAGTTTCTGCAATAGGCTTTGCTCCGGAAGCAACTAAATGTCGTACTCGACGTCGCGGATAGAAGATATTCCTGGAAGTTCTTCTGAAAACACATCCGGAATTCAGAAATAATCGGCTGATCATGAATAGAAGGAACGTGAGAAGTCGTGTCATGAATGGTAGTTAGAAAACTTTTACCCAACCAAAGTGCGACATGGAGACAGTAAACACACTACTCACTATCTTCCACGAGTAGGAGCGTATTACAATTATCTAAACACAACACATCCGAATTCAGAAATAATCGGCTGATCATGAATAGAAGGACACGTGAAAGTCGTGTCATGAATGGTAGTGTAGAAACACTTTTCACAGGCTATGAGATAGTAAGGTACATTGCTTACAAGGTAAAATAAATTTATATAACAAGGAAAGATTTTTCTCATACTTTCCCGGTCGAAACCATGAATTAGATGAATTACAAGAGTAATGAATATAACTGAACTCTTAATACGATATAATGATAAGTTAAATGTAGCTAGGTGCGCATTTCAACATTCCTATACTAGAAATAACCATGAAATACGCACATGTTTAGAGAAAGTGCGTTAATAGAACGGATCTTGTCATCAACAGTAGATGAAGACCTCTATACACCTGGATATTACGAGCTAAGTTTTTCATGGGCGTGGATATACATGATACATGGTCGGAAATGTAGGTGTCATTGTGATACATGAGATAAACGTGGTAGATGTAATGGAATGCGTCATAATCGTATCAGTTAAAACAAACACTGCAGTTCTAAGATAAGTGATGCGTCAGTGATGGTACTTGAGATATCAGTGGTCTGATTCTGCGTAATTGCAAAGACACGGCCGGATATATCTGGTTTCCTTGTTTGTCAGCGTGACCAGATGTACTTGTCGCAGTGTCCTTCTTGTCATCTTGCTGGAGGTGGCCAGTCTGGCCGTACTTGAAGCAATTTCTGGCAGCATGACGACACTCTCCTGAGTCTCTACGACCACATTTGGCATAAAAGGCTGAGTACAAACTCTTAGGGAATTACCCTGATTACTGGGAATCTGATTTAGGAGATATACATGAGACCTGAGTCTTGAGAAGTAAGGAAAAATAAACTTGTAAATTTAAGTCAAAGTATCAGAATCAACAGGTCGGTTGGACTACAGACTCCTGTTCCTCTGGTCGCGTCCATTACTGGAGTTCTTGTTATTGTCTAGATGTTAGAATCAGGTTACCAAACGGTGAAGACTAAAAAAAATTTAAAAGAAATTTGTCGTTATTACGGTGGTTGTTTAACTACCCGGTTTGCCTGTCAGCTCCATGGACGGTTGTTATTTCTGATCGTGACTCTGAACATTACTTGCTGGGTGGACCGGTTGCTACCAAACTCCTGTTTCTTATATCAGAAATTAATGGTCGCGTGGTGCTGTTCTGTAAGATAAGGGGTAAAGGACATGGAATATGGTGAAGTCACTGGAATAGGTCGGCACCTTTTAATTTGTTGAAATTTTTACTTCTTCCTGATTGCTCCGGACCCATCCTAATCTCCGTGTCATGTAGATTTCCAAGTTATGAGCAAATCAGCAACAACTGAGCAATATGCGAAACTTGTATGCACATAGATGGTCGAGGATAGATTTGTGAAAACTCCAACGGAATTCTTAGTCTGTCATAGGGCCTTCCACCAATCTAAACTCGTCGCCTTCAAACTTATACACAGCCAACCTTGTCTTGAAAACATTAAAATCTCCTCTAAGTGAGATATCCGATTCTCTGCGTCTTTAGGAGCTGCCGCATTATCGAATGAATGGGGATTTTGCTTGTTAAAGCGTTCAAGCCACGTGTGGATAGTGACCGGTGGAGGATTCTCACCTGAATCATTAAACGGTCCAATACCATCCCGGAATTCTTCGCGAACCTATTCACGAATCTGAGGGAGCATGGCTTGTACGGCTGCTTGAATGGCCGTAGTGAGTTCAATATCGGTACGAGGGATAGCCGTCTGATATCATCGAAGGTAAGATAACGATTTAAACGGTTTTGAGGATCAAAAAGTGAAAAGAATGTTTGTCGATCATGGAATAACCTAGTGTCTACCCAATCCTCACAGGTCATGATTTAGAGCCTACAGGTCGAAACCTTGGCTCTGATACCATAATTGTAACGCCCCTCTACGAGAAGGAGGCCGAAACATCATAATCATGGTGTCATATCAAAGCACAATAAAGGCATACAAACCTACAAGCGGGAAACCGGAATCAAACATCGGTCCCCTTCATAAAATAACTGTACATAACTGAAAAGAAAGTAATCTAAAGGTAGCTCTCATCCTAAGCTTAACCCTTTTTGCCCAAATCCCATCGCCATGTACCTGCCGTAAGAAACATGAAAAGAAATACGGCTGAGCATAATTGCTCAGTGAACGGATAAAATGATACAGTAAGATAGGTATAAATCATGAATAAATAAACATGAAGCAGCGGAATATGAATCGTCAGTGTCATGAGAGAATCTGTAAGATAAGTCATGAGAGAAAAGTAACATAGGAAAACATAATTAACATGGGTACAAGATGTCGTATGATATCATATGTGTTGTGGAGAAATTGAAGGGTACATCATGGGGAAAACTGTGGAGCAAGCAAAACATGGGTAAAATGAGGTGAAAGACATTTTTGTAAATCATAAAAGTCATGGGGAAATATAGGAGTAAGTGAGTATCATGAAAACATACATAAGAGTTATGAGGAAAGTGGTAATATGTAAAGTCTGGATATTATGAGGTAAGAAATATCATGAAATGTCATAATTGTCATGAGGGAAACTGAGGAAAATACATCGTGAGAAACTAAGTGTGAAACATGTAAACATGGATAATATGGAGTAAAAGATGTCATGAGGAATAGGAATGAACATGTAAAGCATGGTTGTTAAGATGTAAACGTATAATGGAATATCATAGGTAGCATAACATAATAATAAGGATTTGCCCACGAGCTCATATAATCATACATAATAATAACGTGCATACATGCATAAAGTAGAGGGGATGCCTCAACATGTACTAGAGGGGTGACCTCTTATAATGAAATGGGTGGAGGGATCAACTCCAATGTGATGGGATGTAGAGCACACACCAACCAATCACCATGAAACGTATAAACATGTAAACTAGGATGCACCCATACGCCCCGAATAATAATGGCCAGACATGAAATAAAGTAACGTGAAAAGGGACGCCGCGTGAAATCACTCTCAACGCGAAAGAGTCATGACACAGGTGCCTCAAGTGTCATGGTCATGGTACCTCCATAACTAGGTGGTAAGTCACATAAATCATGGTCATGCATATATATATAGCTCGGGCAGTGGGACATGAAATAAACATGGAATAAATCATGGCAAAACATAGAAATGGGGAAGCATAGCAGTTCTTGGGGAAATGAATCATGAATAGAAAGAATGTCCTTACTGAAAGGACGGAATATCCGTACCTGGACAATGAAGCAGTGAAAGGAAGAAATAGAAAGATATCACTCCGTCTTCACACGTGCTACATGATAAAGAGCTTGTATAAGTTACTTGTGCATGATTTAAGTTTCTTTCTATATTTAGTAACTTTCTATTTTTGGTAACTTTCCTTGATTGGTATACTTGTATGTTTCTTGGATTGTTGTATTCCATGATTTGTATCTTGTTATACTTGGTATTCTAAAAGTAGTACTTTCTTTATTTAGTAAGTTTCCAAAAATAGCAGGTTTCTATAAATAGTAACTTTCTAAAAATATAGCAGGTTTCCAATATTAGCATTTGAATTCGTACTTATAATATATCATAATTTAGTTAAATCATGTAACTTATTATGCCTTAGGGTATATTTAGTGATTAATTATAATTAAGGGACATAAATGTTATTTAGTACACTTAAGTTACAATTGGTAATTAATTATAAGACTTAAATGTTATTTAGTACACTTAAGTTACAATTGGTAATTAATTATAAGACTTAAATGTCAACTTTATGATAATATGGATATTAATAGAAATTAATTAACGTTAAAGATATAATGGTCATTTCTATAACCTTTAAGGGTAATACCTGTAATTAATACAAATTAAAGGGTCTAAAGTGTCATTTCATAAATTAGGGGTCAATATTGTCATTACTTGAAAGTTTAAGGTTTAAAAATGGAATTTATTAAAGTTAGGGTTGAAAAGACACTTAAAGTAATTATATAAATTCTCGACGGTCACAGTTATTATTAAAAATACCCGGTCATGATCCCACACATATGTTGCCGAAAATCATTTAAGCCATAAGCCCATAATATAAGCCGAAAATATTTAAGCCATAATCCCATATATAAGCCGAAAATCATTTAATCAAATAAATCTTGATTCATGGCATGGTATAATTATTTAAACATCACCACTTAACATATATTTCTTGTATTATTTCATGAATAATCATATCATTTCATGTGATAATCTATTAAGGTTTCTTGGCCCAATTCATGTGTATAAAACAACCACAAGAAAAGAAAATAAAGGTTTTTACAACGTACCAATTACGGGGATTAATCGAGGATTGAATATAGATGAAAAACACTAGGATCTCACGAACCAAAAATTGAAATCTCGCTCCTTCTTTCTCCTTGTGTGCCGCCGGCTTGTAGAATTTTTTTAGGGTTTCTTGTTTTTAATTCTTGTAACAATTTAAATGAGATAAAACCCTAGTTTCTTGTAGTTATAATTAGGACCTTGGGCTTGGGCTTTTAAAAATTAAACATGGGCCTTTTCTTTCCTTGTGAATAGCCGAAATTTCATAAGTCCAAAATAAAAGTATAGTTTTTATTTTTATGTCATATTTCGCGTGTTCGTGTATTCATGATTCGTAAATTTTATTTTCGTACGTTACTTGTCATGATAATTAATTCATAAGTTTTCTTGTCGATTTCATTGCTTATTAGAAATTTTTTTTTTTTTTTTTTTTTATTTTTTATTTCATGGTATTTTCATGTGGGTTTTACAACATTTTTAACAGAGGGGGATGCATTCACAGAGTGCAAATAATTAACCACACACATATCATGATTTGTAGAAATTAAGCATTTGTTACATGTCTTACAAAAAGAATGAGAATTTGAATTAATTACAGTACGCTTAAAGCTAATACTAGAATCAACACGATTCATGGTTTTCAAACTAGACTTATTGGTCCTAGGATATTCTGCTACTTTCTTCTTGTTGACACTTTTAGCTGACGAGATCCTATTTTTCTTAGTATTGCTCCTAGGCTGTGATTCGCTAGCATCAGTGCAACTGTTTATTCCTGTAGAAGGAAGCACATGGACATTAGTCTTCTGAATGTTCAGTTTCTCTACATGCTTGTGTATGTTATTATTTGACGTTTCACAATAGTCCTAAAAAGTAACTTTCTTTTTCCTAGTTAAAGGGGTAGTAGCATGCTTTTTATCTCGTTTATTGAAGTCTTTCGA
>BQNB010102697.1:0-24186 GCA_026074375.1 Tanacetum coccineum | reverse complement strand
AAAATCAAGTTTAAACATATTTTTGGCAAAAATATCATAGGGTCTGATCAAAATTCGAAATTTATCATATTTATTTTATATTTTTATAAAATACTACATCTCATGAGGATTACAAAAAGGTAAGAAACTCGAAAAACCGATTTATAACGAAGGAGATACGGCATTTGCAAGTTATACGATAATACGTTATAAAAGAAATTTTATAAAAACTCATTACAAACCACCTCTGATATAAAAGTTTGGATATTTTTCTCAGATAGTAAATATTTTTAGGATTCTAAAACATTAAGAATCATAATTTTTGGATCAATAATGAAGGAGTTATGAATTTCGCAAGTTTACGATAATTAAAGTTTATAAAAATAATTTTATAAACTATGAACAGTAAAAATCACTATTTATCTCAGATACATTTTGGAAAAAAAATACATTAGTTAGATAAAAATTTCAATTTTGAAAACGTGCTCGAAAGAATCTCTAAAATCAGAGTTAAAATGAATAAGATATGACTTTTACGAGTTTTACGATAACTAAATTTATAAAAATATGTTTATAAAAGTGTATGAACAGTAAAAATTACAGTTCACCAGTAGGTTGAAAATATGAAAATGTAATATTTTGATACATTGTCTTAATACGAAAGCGTGGACATAAGAAACGTACGAAACAAACTTAAAACGAGAAAGTTACGCCGTTTTTACTAAAGAGATATTTATAAACGTTTTTACTTTATAAATATGATTTCACAAATACGATTAGATGGTGATGTAGCTATATAAAGTATATAACATATTAGTTCATTAAAGTACTTAGTGTCTCATACTACCCTATACTTATTAGGTGTGCATACAGGAACCAGCAGTTACGGACACATTATCTGATATACTTGTTATCCATTCACTCAAGGTGAGTTTATAGCCCCACGTTTTACTTGTTTTACATATACTTTACAACTTTTGGGGTTAGAACATGATTGTTACCAACTTTATTTACATGATGGGCTTGAATTCATTACATGTGCATTTATAATTCGTTTTACAAACTAGTCTACATACTCAATTACTTATTTTAGGACGAAATACATTACTTGTTTCACTTATTTTTTAAAACAAGGACATTACTTTACTTTTACCCAAATGATTACGGATTAGATTAAGCGGATTGAACTATGAATTACTCGGAAGGTAAGCGCGAATGTTATGAAAAATAATCCAATTCGGTTTACATAGCCCCGTTCGTAGTGATTAGCCTAATACCAGAGGAAAATGAACATTGATAGCAATGGACCATAGCACATCAACATTTACACGAACACGAACAATTACGGTTCCTTGAATAAAGTGGCATATATATGAGTCTACGCAGCATTTTCATGAACTTAGAGTAATCGTAATCATTGTTTTATACTCATAGGAATATTTTACGTTGCCTTGAATAAAGTGGCAATACATACTTTAAACAATGGGGGTCCAACTATACTTAAATTTTTGTGACTATTTAGGGATTGAAATGGTTATGCATACTTTATAACTCTTTGATTTATAACATTCATACATACATTTTGGGGAACATACAAGGATTGAAACAGTCATACATACTTTACAAAAGTTTGGTTCAACATTTATACTCAAACAAACCTATGAACTCACCAACTTTATGTTGATACTTTTTAAGCATATTTTTCTTAGGTGAACAAGCTACTTGACATACTTGATGTGCATTGGAGTCTAGCAATACAAGATTACTTTTCAAACGACACGTTTAGAGGTCGTTCTCTCATGTCTTGTGCAATGGTATTATAAAGTAACGCTCCTGGAAACATATTCCACTGCGACCCATTTTTGGGGGTGTTACAGAATATGTAATCGGTTTCATCATTTTTAGCTTCTTGAATGGTGCAAAACTTACTCACCATATCCCGGGTAATTGACAATGATAATATTTGGTCTTGCAGAAAAATAAAATAGTATACTAATCATTCAAGTATCTACCAAGATGCTATCTTTTTTATTTTATCTTTTTATTTTTTTTGGGTAAAGGGTTTCCTAGATAAATTTTATTACTCCAAAAAACTTTTAAGTACATAGGATGGGGGTGAGTCCCACATCTCCGCCCATTACATAGGCAAAGCTACTACCTTAAAGGAAGGTACACAAAATGACTAGACTAAAAAGAAAACATAATCTATTTCTTCTTACGACCTCGAACTCTGATATTCAGATTATCGCATATATCTTGAATCTTATCACCATGATTCTGACCTTCATACATATCATCATCGTATGGGTCTTCATCATAGTCACCATTCTCATAAGAATCCCTCCATTGTTCCAACAAAGTTTTAGTGCCAAAACCAACACTATCTGAAGCCATAGAGCAAGCCATATCATTATTAATTGTTTCAACCTCACCCTCACCATCATGATCATCCGGATACTCAACCTTTTTCAGAGGTTTACCAGCATCATCTACAAGAGTAGCTCTCCCATCAATAATTAGCTTTTCAAGCTTCCTAATTTTATCAACAATAGGAGTTGTACTAGTACTACTAGTTTCAACATTCCATAACGAGGATCAACTAGAATTGGCCCCGTTACTAGCCAAATTTAAAGTCCCCCCATTGGTACCCAACTCCCCATCATTATCAACCAAATTAAGCACATCAAATGGGTTTGAATTACTAACCTCTTTAGTAGGCTCCACACCTTTCTTCTTAGTACCGCTAGTGTTGGCAGTGAGCTTTTTAGAAACAGGTCTATACTCATTTTTTTGTTTAAATCCTACTTTCGGATAAACCGGAACCCCTCTAGGAGCCTAAGTAGGCTTCTTCAAATTCTTTGCCACACCCAAGCCTGAATTCTTGAGTGTGGATCTTAAGTGCCGTTCAAGAAATATGAGCATTTGGGGTGTTTCGTCCAATTTAGAGATAGCTCGTCTGCTCTTGCTGCTAGACCGACGGGAGGTTTTAGAACAGACTATGGATTCGTTGCTACCATGGATAGGGAGATTAGGCGAGATCTAGAGAGAGATGTTGGTTATAGGATTACAAATACTTGGGATGATATGCTTGAGGACAGCCAGGGGCACCATGTCTGAATGAGAAGACAGGGTGATAGGTCGGAGAAGACCTACTTAGTTACTACTGTCAGACAGAACACAGATGAGGTTTATAGCAGACTGCGGATTTAAAACAACCATGATTTGGCTTAGAGCGGTGGTTGAGCGTTCGACTTCAACCAGAGATATGCGCTCTCAAGCTTACACTGGCATACTTATAGAATAGAGAGGCTTAGATGCTTTTCCTCGTGAGCCTGGAGTCGAACCTATGGAGCGTAGTGACACTGCATGTCTGAGGTTCTGTCATTACGTACTACAGTCTTATGCACAGCAGTCAGAGAATTGTACTTTTGGGCCCGTAGACCGCACCAACAGGCACAACTTACGGAGACACTAAGACTGATAAGTACACTGCAGGCACAGGTGATAACACTCCAGAGTCAGCGAGGACCCGCTAGCGTCAGCGACCACCTGATGTATCAGAGAGGCCGGTAGTTCTTCTTAGATTGTACCATGTGTTTAGCTATTTTGTATATAGCCTACTAAGTATTACGGGTAACTCCCGGCTAGTAAGGCTTTAGGTTGTTTATTTTCATCTTGTAACCTAATCGTAGTGATCATTTTGTATCTGAATCGGTCATGTATGTTTCCAGATTATATATGGAAGGAATGTATTATGTCATGTCTGCAATCGAATTTATTATGAATGAATGTCGATTTAGCTAAACCATTTTTTAAATACTAATTCAGTTGTATAATTCACTGTGTGATGTGATCTCGCTTTACTTATCGTGTATATTCCATGTCCATGTTATGATTTTATGAAATCTAACGGGTATTATATTTTCTTGTGATTTAAAGAAAATGGCACCAAAGAGAACTATGAGGTCAACACCAGCCACAACAACAACCCCTACCACCACATCTGTCACCAATGCCCAGCTTAAGGCATTGATCGATCAAGGCGTTGTTGATGCCTTGGCAGCACGTGATGCTAACAGAAGCATGAATGGCGATGACAGCCATAATTCCGGGAACGGGTGTTAGGAGAACAAAACGAACTACTCGTGAATGTACTTACACTGATTTTCTCAAATGTCAACCATTAAACTTCAAAGGCATCGAAGGAGTTGCCAGTCTATCTTAATGGTTTGAAAGAATGTAGTCTGTTTTCCATATCAGTAATTGTGTCAGTAAGAATCATTCAAGTTTGCTACTTGCATCTCCACTCAGATGCCTTAACATGGTGGAACACTCCATGTCAAGACAGTAGGTCATGATGCCCGCTTACGGTATGCCCTGGAAACCACTCCATGAAAATTGATGACCCGTACAAATAATGCCTCGAAATGAATCATGAAACTAGAAATGGAGAATTATGGAATTAAAGGTGAAGGGTACGGACATGACGAGTTATACCCAATGTCTTTTAGGAATTGGGCTTTTGTTTTATGGGATGATGTTTCCCAAGAGTCTGATAAAGATTGAAAGGATGTCGTGGTCATGATACATAGTGATGTAGTAGCGTCTAAGCCAAAGACAATGCAAGACGCAGTTGAAATCGCAACTGAGTTGATGGATAAGAAAATCCGTACTTTTGTTGAGCGTTAGACAGAGAGTAAAAGGAAGTTTGAGGACACCCCAAGGAACAACCAGAACAAACAACAACCAAACAAGAGGCAGAACACTGGTAAAGCCTATGTTGTTGGGTCTGGTGAGAAGAAGCCATATGGAGGTTCCAAACCTTTCTGTCCTAAATGCAACTATCACCGTGACGGTCCATGTGCTCCCAAATGCCACAAGTGAAACCGAGTTGGCCATCTAGCTCATGATTTTAGAAGTACTATAAATGTCAACCCTGCTAACAACCAAAGGGGTACTGGGGCAGGTCAGAAACCTACTTGCTATGAATGTGGAGCCCAAGGATATTTCAAGAGGGAGTGTCCAAAACTGAAGAACAACAACCAAGGCAACCCAGTAGGTAATGAAAATGCTCTAGCAAGGGCTTATGCAGTGGGGAATGCAAGAACAAACCCGAATGCCAATGTTGTTACGTGTACGTTCCTCCTAAATAACCATTATGCTACAATATTATTCGATACGGGTGCCGATAGGAGTTTTGTATCTATCGCATTTAGTTCCTTGATTAATATCATCCCAATTGCATTAGACTATGGTGTGGACGTCGATTTAGCTGACGATAGAATAATTTGTGTTAATACGCTTATTCAGGGTTATACTTTGAATTTCCTAAACCACCTACTCAACATCAACTTAATGCCCGTAGAGATGGGTAGTTTTGACATCATAATCGGCATGGACTGGTTATTGAAATATCAGGTCGTTATTGTCTGTGCTGAGAAGATCGTTCGTATCCCCTGGGGAAACGAAACATTGATTGTTCGTGGTGACGGAAGCAGCGATGAGCACGGGTCTCGATTGAACATCATCTCATGCATCAAAACCCAAAAATATTTTCTAAAAGGATGTCAAGTCTTTTTGCCACATGTTACTCCACACAAGAAGGCAAACAAGACAAAGAGAAGCGACTTGATGATGTACCATGTTCGAGATTTTCCCGAGGTATTTCCCAAAGACTTGCCGGGCATCCCACCGACCCGACAAGTGGAATTTCAAATCGATTTGATACCTGGTGTTGTACCTGTAGCACGAGCACCTTATCGATTAGCAGCCGTCAATATGGAATGAATTATCGGATGCACTAAAAGGACTTTCAATAAAGACCTTTAAAAGACCTCATTTCCACACCCAGGGAGCGCTGCTTGTTGTCAAGAAGAAGGATGGATTCATCTTCCCGAAGTGCATAGATTTACCGAGAATTGAATAAGCTAACGCGAAGAACCGTTTTCCGCTTCCAAGAATTGATGATTTGTTCGATCAACTTCAAGGGTCGAGTGTCTACTCGAAGATCGACCTTAGATCGGGTTATCATCAATTGAGGGTACGTGAAGAAGACATCCCGAAGACTACTTTCAGAACTCGATGTGGACATTATGAATTCCAAGTTATGCTATTTGGTTTGACAAATGCACCAGCAGTATTTATGGATCTCATGAATCGGGTGTGCAAACCATATCTGGATAAATTTATGATTGTCTTCATTGACGATATTCTGATCTACTCAAAGAACAAGCAAGAACACCTTAAGTTAATCTTAGAATTTCTTAAGAAGGAGGAGTTGTATGTAAAATTTTTCCAAGCGTGTGAATTTTGTAACCCCAAGGGTACAGTCTGCCGATAGCACGTGGATTGAGAGTCACAACATTCACGTGGACCCCGCCAAGATGGAAATCCGATTAAAATTTGGCATCTTCTAAATTTCCACCAATAAAGATTCTTCAATTTGTTAGGTCTTGCTGGTATTATCGTAGAATTTATTGAAGATTTTCGAAGTGCCAAACCAATGAACAAGCTTACTCAAAGAAGGCAAAGTTTGAGTGGTACAAACAAGAAACAGCGTTTCAACTGATTAAGCAGAAGTTGTTTGGTGCACCAATTATGGCTTTACCTAAAAGGAGCGAAGATTTTATCGTATACTGTGATGCTTTGATCAAAGGTTTGGGCGTTGTGTTGATGCAAAGAGAGAAGGTGATTGCTTATGCATCATGCCAATTGAAAATTCATGAGAAGAATATACGACCTCTATGTTCCGAAACTTGGAGCGAGTAGGGTTCACTCTAAATATTTTAGAGGGCAATATCTGTAATTGAACGTTGCTTATAGATTACTTTGTCGAGATTCCGTATCACCGCGGGGAAAGGCAAATGTCATTGCTGACGGCTTTGAACAGAAAGAATAGATCAACCAATACTGTTCGAGCCTTAGTTATGACTATAGGCTTAGACCTCCCCAAACAAAACTTGAATGCTCAGACTGAAGCACGGAAACCAGAGAACATCAAGAACGAAGATGTTAGAGGTATGTTGATTGAAAATTCAAAGGATCCAGAGAAACTTAGAACGGAAAAGTTAGAACCCCGCGCGGATGGAACGCTATGCTTAAATGGCAGGAGTTGGTTACCCTGTTATGGTGATTTGAGGACCGTGATAATGCACGAGTCCCACAAGTCCAAATATTCTATCCATCTAGGTGGTCGTACAAAATGATATTGAACAAGAAAAAGCTATATTAGTAGCCCAATATGAAAGACAACATCGCCACCTATGTTAGCAAGTGTTTGACGTGTGCCAAGGTCAAGGCTGAACACCAGAGACCATCGGGTTTGTTGGTGCAACCTAAAATTCCTCAATGGAAATGGTGGTAATATCACCAAAATTTTATCACAAAGCTTCCTAAGTCGTCACAAGGTTATGACACCATTTGGGTGATTGTCGACCAACTTACCAAGTCTGTTATTTTCCTACCAATGAGGGAAATTAATCCCCTGGAAAAGCTGGCAAGAATGTACCGGAAGGAGGTAGTCACGAGGCATAGGATACATGTCTCAATCATATGTGTTCGCGACCTAGAATTCGCATCAAAAGTTCTGGAGTTACGTCAGAAAGGCCTTGGTACAAATTTAGGATATAGCACTGCATACCACCCTCAGACTGACAAATAAAGCGAGTAGAACTATTCAAACTCTCGTGATATCTTACGCGCTTGCGTGAACGACTAGGGAATGGTTGGGTTAAACATTTCCAGTTGTTCAGTTTTTCCATATAACAACAACTTATCACGCAAGCATCAAGGCTGTACCATTTGAAGCAGTTTATGGTCGAAAGTGTCGTTCACCTGTTTGTTGGGCCGAGGTTGGACAAGTTTAACTCACCGGTCCAGAAATGGTTCAGGAAACAATCAAGAAGATCATCCAGATCAAGCAAAGAATGCAAGCCGCTCGTGATCAACAAAAGAGTTATGCCGATTTAAAGCGTAAGCCAATTGAGTTTCAAGTCGGAGTTAAAGTTATGCTTAAGGTTTCGCCTTGGAAAGGAGTAGTACGTTTTGGAAAACGGGGGAAGCTAAACCCCAGATTTGTTGGACCTTTCAAGGTGTTGGAGAAAGTTGGAGCCGTTGCCTACAAAGCTGTGAGCTACTCAAGAGCTAAGCAGGGTTCACAATATGTTTCACATATCCAACTTGAAGAAGTGTTATTCCGACGAACTATTAGCCGTTCTGTTGGATGGGCTGCATATTGATGACAAGCTTCATTTTATTAAAGAACCAGTAGAGATCATGGATCGCGAAGTTAAACAGTTAAGGCAAAGTCATTTCCCAATTTTCAAGGTTTGATGGAACTCTAGGAGAGGTCCTGAGTTCACATGGGAACGTGAAGATCAATTTCGGAAGAAGTATCCGCACCGTTTCGCAAAGACCGCACCGTCGTCAAGTGCCGCGTCTTAAGCCTCGAGGACAAGGCTTATTTAATGGGGGAAGACTATAACACCCCGTGATTTAGGCCATTCTGATGGTCGTTAATACATTACACTATTTATTTTTAGTATTGTACGCATTGCTTAAATGAACATTCCGTAAGTTTAAATCAAGTAGCTAAAAATTATATTCAATGTAAACGGCATCAAACAAATAAAGATACAACAAGCAAGTGTTAGATAATTATTTGGAGTATAATTATTAACTTTGCATATTTTATTTTTATTGGTTACGTAAAGTGTTTACGTTTCGTGATAAATACATTTAGGCATACCCGGAAGCACCAATACCTATCTATACTCAACCAAATACCCACAATTATACCCAATACTCAAAAATTACCAAATTTCCTTATATATACATGTATATGGATGTATATAGATAGAAAACACAATAAAGATATTAATTTTTTCAATCTATCACATGTTATAAACAATTACAAGCAAGCTTCAACAACTCATTAAAACTTCATGGCATGACTAGTAAAATGGACCAATTATTCCTTAGAAATCCTCATCTTGTCTAAGACTTTCTTATAGCAATCTTGGACTAGTCAAGGAGGTATATAAGGCATACACTAGTAAGAAAAACATACACAACACATTTCTTAGGTGAAAAACCCACAATCTCTCTTGTTCTCTCCCTCTAAACCCATGGCCAAACACCACCATCATACATAATCCATATCAAATTTATTTACCACATTTCCAAGTGTTCTTACAACATATCTAAGATATACTAAGGTTTTTAGAAGGTTTGGTTTGGGGTTTACAAGTGTTAAAGCAAGAAGGTTCAAGATTAGGGTTTTCTTGGATTTAGGGTTTCTTTTGTATTGGAAGCTTGGGTTAAATAGCTAAACAAGGGTTTAGATCATTATTGGTTCATATCACTAAACATACATTCATACTAAGGTACCTAAAAAACCCTTAATTCTCTTTACATTGTGATTTTATGCATATATAAATGTTTGTAATAGTTAATCACCATCTAAGAAACTTATTTACATGAAAAATAGATTTTTACTTGTGATCATGGTATGATATACTTTGTCATGTGATATATTAATGTTAAGAACATGTGAGAATGTAATTATATACATTATATAAGTGTGGTTTATGTATAAAAGCTTATATAAACTAGTTACCTAAAAATGTATTTTAAAAGTTCATGAACAAATAAGTGTGTAGACTTATGGATCTTGTGATTCTTGGACAATATTTGGACAAAAGATGGACTAAGGACCCTAATAATGTAAGACATGTGATATAAGTTGGTGTAATGGACTTATAACAAAGTGGTTAAACTAAAAAGTTGCAAAAACAAGATTTAAAACACATTTTAACAAAAACCTCAAATGTTTTTGTTTTAATTCGAAAAATAACTTTTTTTTGAACGGCAACTTTTATTAGAAACCACTAGCAAGGAGCTAGAGAAAAATTACAAAGAAATCAAATAAGGATGCTGAAGCCAGCTATTCAAACTAAAAGTGCGATTACTTCTAGCTCGACACCAAGAAAAAGAGCACAAAATAATATCATCAAAAATAACGTCTTTTCGAGGAATTTGATCCGAAAAAAGCAGTTGGTTCCTGTAATTCCATAAGCACCACCACGTTACGTAGAAAACCCCTTCCAGCAGCCCTTTAGTTCTAGAACATAACCTGAATGAGTTGAACAAAGAAAGCCAATCCGAATACGAACCAAGAGGCGACCACGTCAAGTTCCACCATCGACATACTAGACGAACAGGCTCATAGGCCAAAACAACAACATAACTAGAAAGTGGCGACGTATCTTCATGACTCATTACAAATAAGACAGTATAAAGAAGGAACCAGGATTCCTCGCTTCATTAGATTCATCGAGGTGGGTAGTGCGATCGAGATAGACCTTCAAGCAAACACGTAATTTTATCGGATGGATTAACCCATCTCGTGGCAGTAGAATCTTTTGGGAGAAAACGCTCATCGAGAAGCATGCGAGCATCTTTGACACGAAAGACTCCTTCCCCATTCAAGTCCCAAACCCATCTGTCCTCCAAATTTGTCAAGATCGTCGTCTCAATTAACTTTTGAAGGAGGTCTAACTGGTGAGCTTCGACCCCTCCCTCTAACAGTGCGCCGAAGGGAAAGAGCAACCGAACTCTGCAACTTATCAGCCACTGTACAAATTTTGTTGCCCTCCAAAGCGTAAATACGCGGAAACATATGACGAAGTTGAGTATCTCTGGTCAAGTAATCATTCTCCAGAATTGCGTGCTCGTACCATAACCCACACTAATTCACAGTTGAGAAATCAAGTTTTAAGCCTGTGAGCTTTAAGGACATTATTTTCCGGATAATAGATATCCAAGTCAAAGAGAGAAAACGGGGACAAAATTCATTAACTTAGAACCATGCATAGATGTGATGAAACGATACCATAAAGAATTATCATGAGAGATGAACCTCCACACCCACTTGAAAAGAAGCGCCCTATTTAACGCATAAAAACTTGAAACACCTAAGCCTCCATATTTTTTTGACGCAAGAACCTTAGACCATTTTTACCCACAGAATTTTCCTCCTCGTACGTCTTGATTCCATTGAAATACTAAATCTCATTGAAAAACTTGAGTTCCATTGAAAAACATGAGTTTCCCATTTGAAAAATAACTTATTATCTTTATATTTTTATAAAATACTAAATCTCATGAGGATTCCAAAAAATTAAGAAACTCGAAAAACCGATTTATAACGAAGGAGATACGCCATTTGTAAGTTATACGATAATAAACGTGTTTATAAAAGAAATTTTATAAAAACATATTACAAACCACCTCTGATATAAAAGTTTGATATTTTTTGTCTTAATATACATATTTTAGATTCACGCAAAACATTAAGAATCATAATTTTTGGATTAACAATAAAAGAGTTATGAATTTTGCAAGTTTATGATAATTAAAGTTAATAAAAATAATTTTATAAACTATGAACAGTAAAAATCACTATTCATCTCAGATATATATTTTTAAAAATACATACTTTGATATAACTGTTCAATTTCGAAGAGGCTGGGAAAGAATCACTAAAAAACGAGTTAAACGAGATAAGTATACGAATTTTACGAGTTATACGATCACCAAATTTAGAAAAATAAATTTTATAAAAAGGTGTATGAACAGTAAGAAAAAAAGTGTTATCACCAGAGGACTTAAATATATGAAAATGTAATATTTTTTGATAACTCGTCTTAATACAAAGCGTGGACATAAAAACGGGACTTAAAACGATAAAGTGTACGCCGTTTATTACTAAAGAGATATTTATAAACGTTTTTACTTTATAAATATGATTTCACAAATACGATTAGATGGTGATGTAGCTATAAAGAATTATATATGGTATTAGTTATTCAAAGTACTTAGTACTTATACGACCTATATTGGATTAGGTTGCATTCGGTCATTATCGTGACGCATTTTCTGTGATATAATTGTTATCATACACACAAGGTGAGTTTTATAGCCTACGTTTTACATTTATAATGATTTACAAGTTATGGGTGAGAACATATGCATGTTTACAATGGACGCAAGTGGACATTTTATTTACGATTAACGTGTTGCCTAATAGCGATAACCCCATCTAAAATTTGGAGTGGGGGGGGGGGGGGGGCTAGCCCATATCATGAACTGTCAATTACTTGTTGTGAGCGCGAATGTTATAAATAGATCTATTTGGGATTGACATCCCCGTTTGGGTGATTAGCTATCACTAGACAAACGAACGTATACCATGTCGGACTAGGAATGTTGCGGGTTGGAACATCATCACGGCAATTTTGGCAATTATATTGCATTTCATACATGTGAGCTATCAGTGTCATGAGCTTAGGAGATATAATTACATTTTATGATGTTTGCATCTGTTGCATTATCATGGGGAAATCTTGGCGGTCTACATATACTTGTACAAACCTATAAGTTACCAACATTATTGTTGATATTTAAGTCAATGTTTTTCAGGAGGTCAATTAAGAGCACGAGATTCAAGGATACATGGTAACTTATTTTTGGATCCATGCATTAAAGATTTGGTCACATTATATTTTGTATAATTGTTATGGGCTAGAATCTTTGTATTTTGAACAAGTAAACAGGAGGTCAAAACGGCTTTTAATGGTCGTTCTTATATATATCTTGTGATATTGATCTATGATGTATGATCAGACTTGATTATACCCTTTAAAAATAATATAAAAATATATAAATAAGGTAAAATCCAAAAAATCTCAATTGTAGTAATCTTCGGTTCGTAATCCCACGAGAATGCCAATTGAAAGTCGAGAGGCTTTAGAGAATCGATGGGGTTGAATAGAACAAGATTGTGATTGGTTATCTAAAACTACGAGAAAATTAAGGCAAAAACTTAAAAACAATGAAGGTAAGACAAATTTTAGCTAAAAACGCAAAACGAAAATCATAAACGGGATCTAAAAACCCTAAATTATTAAATTTAAATCCTAAAATGATCTTTTTGGTTTTTATAAGTCTTAATTGACTAAAAATCTAGAACAAATAAAATTAGACCAAAAACGAAAGATTTAGCTTAAATCACTAAAAAACGAACGGTGATTCATCGCCTGAGTCTTTAAAAATCCAAATTTTCAATTTGACCCAACGAAAGCATATCTAATTTTCCTAGATTCTAAATGTTAAAAGAAAATTTTCTAAAAAAGAATTATAATTTTTTGACTTTTTTTATTTTTTATGAATTAAAAACCATTAAATGAAATTAAATGTCAAAAAATACTAAACTATTAATAAGAAAACTGAAAAAATTTAGCAAAAGCAGCTTGAACAATGTAGAAATCCTAATAAATAATAAGTTGGGAAAAACAGCTTTATTGATAACCTAAAAACGGCTAATAAGCTAAACGGCCAAAAACGTACTAATAACAAGAAATAGATTTTGCAAACATCTACCGAAAAAGACCAAGGGCGAGTTGCAAACTATACCGAAAAAGTCTAATGACAGTATGGTGGGGGAGGAAAAAGGAATAATAGATGGAGCATGCATTGTTTTGGTCTGGAGGAAACAAATCAATCTGCTCAATAATTTTTGATTGATCTCAAACAACATTTTAAGATTGTGAACAAGAGGTCAAAAAAAGTGAAATCTTAACTCAAATCAAGTCACAAAATGTGGCCTTTGTATCAACTCCTGACAGTTCCAATGAAGATAATATTGTTAATGTTCAAGTTAATACTACTAGCACTAATGTTAGTACTGCTAGTTCTACAGATAATACTGCTAGACTTAGTGATGCCACAATCTATGCTTTTCTGGTCAATCAACCAAATGGGTCTCAAGTTGTTCATGAAGACCTAGAGCAAATCCGTGAAGATGATCTTGAAGAAATGGATTTGAAGTGGCAATTGGCATTACTAAGTTTGAAGGAAAGAAAGTTTTATCAGAGATCCGGTAAGAAGATTATCATCAATGAAAGTGATACTGCTGGTTATGACAAGTCAAAGGTAGAATGCTTCAATTGTCATAAGATGGGACATTTTGCAAGAGAATGCAGAGGTCCTAGGAATCAAGAAAGCAGGCCTAGGAATCAAGAAAGCAGGCCTAGGAGTCAAGACAGCTCAAGGAGAACTGTGAATGTGGAAGAATCTTCTTCCAAAGCTATGTTAGCTATAGATGGAGTTGGATTTGATTGGAGCTTTATGACAGAAGAGGAAATCCCTACCAACTTTGCTCTTATGGCATTCTCAGATTCAGAGGTACACAATAACAAAACTTGCTCTAAAACTTGTCTTAAAAGCTTTGAAGATCTTAAGTCTCTTCTCAGTACGATAATTAAAAACATAGACTTAATAAATATGAATTTGATCTCAGCAATCTATAATAGAGTTGTTATCTTCAGTGAAAACAACTAGTCATCTACAAGAAAAATGAGAGGTATGCTTTGTGATCAAATGCTGTCTTAAAAGAGATGCCTCATTTAATGAATCAGAAATTAATGCTCTTAAGATTCAGATAGAAAGACTTAAGAAAGAAAAAGAGAGTAATCAGATTAAGATTGACAACTTTGAAAATGCTTCTAAGAGCTTAGATAAATTG
Source organism: Tanacetum coccineum (assembly GCA_026074375.1). NCBI lineage: Eukaryota > Viridiplantae > Streptophyta > Magnoliopsida > Asterales > Asteraceae > Tanacetum > Tanacetum coccineum. The sequence goes on along the minus strand of BQNB010102697.1, from coordinate 9,623 downwards.
ATAGGATGTCAAATATCTGATAACAATAGAAAAGGTGTGGGGTATAATGCTGTTGCACCTCCACCTACAGGCTTATTTGCACCCCCTACTATTGATTTGTCAAACTCTGTCTAGGGATTTAAAACAGCCTGAATTGTGAGCTATGGATTTAAGGTTATTAAGAGAGTTTAGTGAATATTCCTCAATGAAATAAGAAAACCTCTGGTGCCCCAATAATTGAAGATTGGGTTTCTGATTGTGATGAGGATGAGACTTTGGAAAAGGTGTCAGAATCAACTAATGTTCAAAAACCTAAGCAAGCTGATCAACCTAGGAAAATTAGTCAAAATCCTAGGAATAACAGTACTAACTGGAATACACCAATGTCTAAGAAATTAGGAGTTGGATTTCAGTTTACTCCAAAAGCTTGTTTTGTGTGTGGGAGTTTTAACCATCTAATTAAAGACTGTGATTTTCATGATAAAAGATGGTACAAAAACCTGTTTTGAACAATGTGAAAAAGGGACTGGTCAAAGGGAAGTTAGACAGTTTGGAATAATAGCAATGAGGACTAATCAACAAAATTTCCTCTAATTCCGTAAAGTGTAATTTTTGCTCCAACATCAGTTTTAACCAAGTCTGGCCTAGTACCAATTAGTACTGCTAGGCAAAGCTCTTCAAGAGCAGCAGCACCAGTTAGTACTGCCAGGCCTATTAAGACTGCTGCACCCAAACCCTTTGTGAATGTTGTAAAATCTAGACCAAATGCTTTTCAGAAGTCACATTCACCATCTAGGAGATCTTTTTACCAACATACAGCACTTAAAAACAGAAATTTGAATAACGAGTTAATACTGACAAGTAAATTCTGTTATACAAGCTAAAGAAAAAGAGATGATAAAGTTGTTGTGACAAGAAGATTAATGATGATTAAGACCAAAGTCATGGCTGGTGTTGAGACCTAAAATTATAGTACTATGATACATGTCTCCAAAAACAATGATCATTACATTTGTAAGCAATTTGACTATGTTGATCCAACAGGTAGAATCAAGGTCATTAATGGCTTGGGTCCCAAAAGAGAAAATTATTCTCATTAAGAGTATTATCAAAATGTGTGGATTGTATTTCTTTGTGTTAGAACTAACAAATTACAGGTTTAAGTTTAAAGGTTATTTTTGATTAAAAAGGAATATGCAATTTGAGGAAAAATGCCTAGAGTTGAAGGAGGATATTGATGATAGCATGAATGTCCTTTCAGTGTTGGTTGTATACCACACAACAAATGGTCATCAATTCACCATGTCTAACAGACAAGAAAGAATTGGCTATTCCAGGGCAACGACAACTGTACAGAAATTCTAAATCCGATGATGGCTGATAGTTGTCCAAAAACTATTATTTCCAAACTAAGTTTTTGGGATGAATTAAGATTAACTTTTGGAAAGAAATGGGTCAAAATTATATTTTGGTTTGAACTACAGTTTTGCGACTTCTATTCATGGTTTAAGCATAAATATGGATCCTCATGAATTCTCACAAGGTCTATCTATTCTTTCTATTGTGTTAGTCATGAATAAGGCATGTTGTTGAATTGATATTGAAGAATAATATTAATACTGGTAGGCAAATTGTTAATACTGGTGGGTTCAAAATTAATACTGTTAGTTAAGAAAATGCTTTGGATTGTGTTTTTCTTGGTTTTGAACTAACATTTGCAGGATAAGCAAAATTGATTGTCTATTATCAAGTGAAGTATTGTTTGAGGGGAGGCTCATGATGTCTGATATAGCACTCCAGTAAGATTGGAAAACATTGAAACATCAGATAAAAAGTGTCAACACATAGGAAAATCAAAAGAGGTCGGGACACTAAGGTACCTCAGTCTGGTGGTCCCCCTGACAAAGGTTGGTGATGAGGCTGTCCATAAGGAGTTGGGGTGAGCAGAATGGAAAGGTCTGCCACTCAACTAGCTTTCTAGCTAACGCAGAGCATGACATGGTAACATAAACTAAGACCCAATCTATGACAACAACTAATGAATTAAGTCCTTTGGGATTTGGTTCAGGTAGTGGTCCCAGGTGTCAAGTTACCATATTGGGGATGTAGATGCTCAAACTAGATTTGAGGCTGCATCTAAACGTCCAATAGCCTCCTCTCTCAAGAGGTTACACACTTGGGAAGTGGGGAGACAGTATGAAACAAATGGTGAATTGATGGAATTTGTACAAAAATTATTGTGACTTGATGAGCAAAAAAGAATTGGAGAGGATAATTGTGAGCATAAAAACAGTTTGATCAAGAGAGAAAAGAAGCTAATGATATTGACTGGAGTAAAATTGTTGAACAAGCTCAAAAGAGACAGTCAGGTTCATTGATAAGGTATCAAGCTCTCAAGAAGAAACTAGTTATAGTAGCTTAAGCTTTAGGTTCAGATCCTTCTCAAGAACAATCAACTGAAGAACCAAAAGAGTTATCTAAAGAAGATCTTAAGGAGATGTTAGAGATAGTTCCAGTAGAAGAAACCAAGGCAGAAGCTCTACAAGTTAAGTATCCTATTGTTGATTGGGAAGTTCATACTGAAGGATCAAGAAAATATTAGAAGATTATTAGGGTTGGAAACATCACAGAGGCATATGAAGGATTTAAAGATATGCTCAAAGGGTTTGACAGAGAAGACCTTGATACATTATGGAGCTTCGTTAAAGGAAGATTTAGACCTGCAGAACCTTCTGAAGATATGGAAAAAGCTTTATGGGTGAAACTTAAAAGACTTTTTGAATGATAAAGATGATGTACTAATGGGAGAAACTACCAAAAAAGAATAAAATTATTGCTTGATCCTTTGACATGATACTGTATTGTTTCATCTGAAGTACATCATAGTAATCTTCTACAAGATGACAAGATAACAATTCGCTGGTTTGAAGAAAGGATAACACTAACAAAGGGACTTGCAATTTTGATGCTAAGTAACAAGCTAAGAGTGGATCAACAGTCATAGATGGCAGATGAGCTTTTGACAAAGATCTACAATATTGTAAACGGACCAAGAAAGTAAAGTGTTTGGAAGCATCCTCAGCAAAATACATCAGAAGAAACTTAAGATTAGTGTAAATCCAAGTTTAGGAAAGGGATTGTTGGGATTTAGAGTTTTACACTTAATACTGCTGATATTGTTAGTCTACCATTACATTGTTAGTACTGCCAGGGTCATCATCATATAGTTAGTACTGCTTAAGTGATATGCATGAGTTATATTAGGAATAGATATGCATGATCACTTAACGCGTTTTGTAAGCCCATTAGGGTTTCTTTGGTGTATAAAAGTAATCCTTACGGCATAGTTAGAGAGATGAATAAGAATAGAATAAAAAAGATAGAAAAGTCATAGTTATTTAGGCAAAACATATAGTTGTTTTGTGAATCATTCAATATATTAAAAGTTTTGTGAAAGTTCTTGTGTTACTGTTACATTGTTTCTTCTGGTGTATAAAGATTAGTTTTCGCATAATCTTTATATATTACTCAGGGTTTCTATCAAAGTTGTTTAAGATCTATCTAAGACAACTTAAGCTTTAACAAGCTAATCTAAGATCTGTCAAAAGGGGATCCACACAAGTCTTGAAAACTAAATGTACAAGCCTTAAAAACTAATAATAATTACATTAAATGTGTGATTGTTAATTTCATTGAATGCTAATTGTTAATTTGAAAGTTCAAATTAACAGCCTCATGCCTATATAAATCTATTATACCCATGACACAATTCTCATTCACTCCTCTCTCTTCTCTAACCACCTCACCTACTGCCCTCACCACCATCGGTTGCCGCCTCACTGCCGCTGTCTGCCACCGCTCGCCACCGTATCTAAAATGTTTTAGGTTTTTGTTTTTTTGTTTATAATATATTTAATAGATTTATATGATTTGGCATGTTTTGAGGGCTTTTTGTTATATATTTTGAAGGTTTATGTTTTCAAATGTTTTTTTATAGATGGAACGAGTGTTATGATAATGAAGATGAACTACAATCATTTAGGCATAAGGCACGACAACAAGAAAAGAGATACGAAGGAACGTGAAGAATGTTGTTGGATTCCGCATCTTTGCACTGGTATATTCTATCTGAAAGGTCATGAAGGGGTGATGAATGAAGTTCCTGATGGTGCTGCAATCTTTGCATCCAGTTATTGGCTTAGGAACAGCGACATGTATCGAGTTTAATTACTCTTATCAATATTTTACGACGACAATAAACGTTAGATTTAAAAGATACATTTTTACGTGTGTATGGTACTCGTGTTATGTAACTTTTATAAACTAACATTGGATCGACAAATGTAAGCATGATTTTCATTTTGGCCATGCACTTATTAGTCTATACATAATTATTATAGGCGTGTCATATTTCAGTATGTTTATTTTAGACGTGTTATATTTTTGGCATGATTAGATTTTCATTAATTTCCAATAGCTGGATCCTTAGATGTAGGATTAGTCTTGGGCTCAAGCCTTATCTATCTATATCTATATCAATACTACATTACAAAACATTTTTCACCTATTCTTGAAAAGAGTAGGATGTTGAAAGTTGAAAAATGTACAAGCCTTGGAAACTAAATGTACAAGTCTTGAAAACTAAGAATCTTGACATTAAATGTGTGACGAAAAACTTAAAAATGTACAAGCCTTGGAAACTAAATGTACAAGCCTTAGAAACTAATAATCTTGACATTAAGGCTGAACGGAGTGGGTGCAAACTCACCTATGTGAGTTTCCCACTCGCGCGCGAGTGCCACGCCGGTGGCAAAACTCAACTAGGTGAGTTGACATTATCATGGTGAGTTTGGGCAATTTTTGTGTCACTTTGGTGGGTTACTCACCTACGGAGTTTATTTTGTGTCCCATTTCATTTTTATAAGTAAATGTTAATTGTTTGAGTGTGTGTGTATTTAGTAGGTATATGTTTTATAAAGTGAATATTTTTAATGACAGTGAGTTTTAGTGGTAAGATGAGTTCTTATTACGGTTGAAATGTAAGTTGTAGTGAGTTTTATCTGGAAAGAGAAAACTGATGTGACGCTGATGTGTCAGGTGGGTTTACCACCACCACTCCATCCAGCCTAAATGTGATTGGTAAAATTTGATGACTTAACAAACATATCTTGGTCAATTTAATAACATTAAAAGATTGATGTGGTACTGATTATAATAGAAATTCTTAGTGGCTTATAAATACAAGTTGACCTGTTTTTCGACCAGAACCGGTTGAACCTGCTGGGTCGAACCGGATTTCAAAACATTATGTTTAATCTCCAAAACATCAAACTTTTATTATCTTTTGTTTATAACCTATAAACTTTTTTTATCACTACAATTATTTATCGCTAGGAATTCCCGCCGCTATGCGCGAGTACTCGTCTAGTAATTTATATAATTGAATCTTATTAGACTGTTTTCAATAGACAATAGATAAGTTAAAAAATATATATACAATTAGATATCATCAATGCAAAATTGTTATATGTTACTCCCTTCTAAACAAATCGTTCTAAATCAGGCTTGTAAAATTCGAACATATATGTAAATGTTATTTTATAGTAATTTTACTTATCAACTTGATAAATAATCTGATTTGCTAATGTCTAGCCTTTTTTTTATTTAAAGTGTCATATTATATATCTATAAAACTGTATTTTATAAAAGGTGTCTATAATGGCCATTTTACATATTCAGTTATAAATAATCTGATTTATCAAACACTAAAAAACTGATTATCTAATTATTACGATATCAAACAGCATAATCAAATCCAAACACTAAATTTCAAAATCACATTTTGTAAAAACTCGCTTATGCGTTTCAAAACCCATAATCTATTTTAGATAAGCAATCCAAAACACCCCCTTAGGAATCGTAATAATCAAGTTTAGTGCACTTAGAGGGTGTTTACTAAATTAAGTGGTAATAAATGAAGGTCTTAACTAGTCACTTATTGAGAAGACTTTAGTTTTAATTTGTCCCCCAAGAGGCATTAAAGGTTTGGCCCACTCACTAAGTGGGAATAAGGGAAAAAGAAACACCCCCTTAGAGCTCCAGGTACCATAACGCCGTGGGTGGTGGCGTTAACGCCGTTGTCGGCGTTATGGTACCGTGCGGCAAAAAACCTCGACGGCGTTGGTGGTGGAGTTACCACCCCAACGCCTCGTTGAGGCTCACTTTTTTTAAAAAATTATATATATAGAAAAAAAAATTAAATAGGCTATATTAAGCATTTATTTAAAAAAAAAATTTATTCAAAAAATGCCGGTAACGGCTAGTTTTTTTTTAAAAACAAATTTTTTTTTTAAAAAAAGTGGCTAACGGCTAGTTGAATAAAAAAAAATTCAAACTATTTTTACCCACTATATATATCTCATTTCATCCTCAATATTCATCATCAACCTACACATTCAATCTTCAATCGAATCCTCCATTTTATTCTTCACAAAAAAATGGCCGACTTTCCCAATCAAAGTTCGTTTTGAAGCCTCCTTAACTCCGGACAATGGGTTCCGACTCTACCTCGAATTCTGCATTCCCCGACTTTTCTAGCCAAACTCCGATGACTCCCGAGCAATTTGAGTTTTTCTTCAACGCACAAGAAGCTTTTATTTGTCATTTCAACAAACTTACCAAAACATTTCAACAAACCCACCACAACAACAAAGCCAATCTTCAAACTCATTTCCACAACAAACCGACTCCCAACCCAAAAAATCCCGAGTTAAACACGTGGCCAAAAGATCAAAAGGAAAAGAGGCCGAACCGACGGGTGAAGTTACTTTACGTTGGTCCTCGGACGAGGAAGCGTTACTTGCCGAGTGTTTCGTTGCGGTATCCGAGGATCGTAACGTCGGGCGGTCACAAGCGAATGACACGTTTTGGGTTCGGGTTATGCACGAATTTAATCGGAAAAATTTCCAAAAACGTACCAAGGATATGTTGACAAGCAAATGGACGACTTTGAACCATCATTGCCAAAAGTTCAACGCAATATACAAAAGGTGCCATCGGTTGAAAAAAAGTGGCGAGAGTGAGGTTGATTTGATGGGCCGGGCTCGGGGAATGTACCAAGACGAGAGTAAAAATTCATCGTTTAATCACGAAAAAGCTTGGGCGATTTTGCGACAACACGCAAAATGGGACGCACCCGAAGTTGCACCGGTTGATTTAACCGAAGACGAACCGGACGATTTTCACGCAACGGTTAACACCGACGAGCTATTCGGTTGCCGATCCAAGACCTCGTACACCCGGGAAACAACGCACCGAAAAAAAAAACCCAAATCTGACACATCGGCGAGCACCGGGGGAAGTCAATCGTCCCAATTCGGTGATTTTGTGTCTCACGAGCTTCGTCTCAAACGGGAGGCCGCCGAAAAGGCGTTTGAGGCGTCGAAAGACAAAGACGAGACGATTAAAAGTTTGGAGGAGTTGCGATTTCTCGCCCTTAGCACGAAGGATTTGTCGGACGACGACGCCTATTGGATCGAACGGAAAAAGGCTCAAATCAAAGCCAAGCTACGCGCCGAAATGCCGATGGAACCGAACAACGAAGACGACTCCGACGAGTAGTTTTTTTTAATAAAATTCGAATGTTTAATTTTTAAGTTTGTGTATTTATTTATTTTTAATTTCGGTTGTAATTTTTTTTAGGAATTGTAATTTTAATTTTTAATGAATGAAAATGAATTTATTTAGTTTTAAAAGTTGTGATTGAATAATTCAAGTTCTTACAATAAATTATAACCAAATTGTTAGTGTTGTTGTTAGCAAAACCCTAAATTTTATATTCTTTTTATAAGTATACTAGTCACAATAAAATACTTGACCTAATGGCATGAGTTTAGATCTCGTCGGATACATATTTTGAGTATTAAAGGAAAGGTTGAAAATGGTAATAAGGTTACTCGAGTTAAATACCATACATTTGAATTATACATGAAAAATCTCATAAAAATACTACTAGTAATAACTAATTGTTGTCGATTGATGTTAGATTTACATATTTCTAAAAAGGGAAGTTTTAACCTTGTACGAGTGTCAAGTGACTCTTTCCCAAATATAAAGACGGGTCAAATTGAGTTTCAGAACTCACACACCGTTAATCAGTAACGCAAAACAAAAACATACCATCGCGACGATAATAAAATTAACTTTTTATAGAGGGCGACACTATGTACTTTCGACGAACTTTTTTTTTATGATTTTATGAAGTAATATACGATTTTATAAAATCATATATGATTTATGAAATCATATATGATTTTATGAAATCATATATGATTCGTTGTACTAACCAATAAGATTCGTCATAACGATCATAATATGATTTTTCCCGCACCGTGACTGAAACAAAATAAAAAAAGTTTGTCGGAATCACAAATCATATATGATTATAGAATCATATATGATTTTAATGAAATCATATATGATCCTTTATAACGAAACAATTATATTCGTTATACAGAATCATATAATATTTATCCGCAATTCGTGACTGAGAAAAAAATCAAAAAAAAAGTTTCTTCGAAAGTATATCGTGTCACCCGTCTACTGAAAGATAAAAAAATACTCGTCGCGATGGTGTATTTTTTGTCGTGTGACGATTTACCGTTTGTAAGATATTTTATTTTAAAAAAAGTGAAAATGGTTTTATTTTTATTTTGAATATAAAAATGATTGCTAGGATTGATACCATTGGGTCTAAGACAAATATTGGGTCTATATGATCTTAACTCTACTACTACGTAATACTAATTGTTGTCGACAAAAGTTAGATTTACATATAACTAAAATGGGAAGTTTTAACCTTGTACGAGTGTCAAATAACTCTTTCCTAAGAGACGGGTCAAATTGTGTTCAGAAAATGCGTGTGAAAACATCATTTTTTCCTGGTTTGTGCATTTAATAGCGTATTTCAATTTTTTATATGTAGTCTTAAATTCGGACTACGTAAGTACCAACCCATGCGATTAATGAGGGGAAAAATAATATCATTTTACGGGTCATTTAGCCCTTAATTTCATGCATTGTGTATCATTTATTACCTTAAATAATTTCTATTGACTTTTAGGTCTTTGGGAGTGCATTTGCTGGAAACGTACAAGATTTTGGCTCATTTCAACGAAGATTAGAAGAGAAAGACAGAGTTTCAAGTTTGTGACCAACATGTCTGACGCCGTCACTAAAAGTGCTTAGAAATATGATTTTTGTGATGTTTTTGTGACGGGCCAGTGGACAGAGACGTCCTTCCTAACGTCGTCACAACCCGAGCATGACGCTGTCACCATTTACACCTGACACCGTCACATCAAGTTGGTGGAAATTAACCCTAATCGAAGAGAGCGAGTTGACGGTGCCACATCCAAGAGCTCACACCGTTAGAGCCAAAATCCCATATATAGTTTTGCATTGTTTTTTTTTAATTCGTGTGAAACTGTGGGAGCAAATCCTGAACCGATTTTAGGAGAGTTTTTAATGTTTTTGATGAGGTGTAATTTTACACACTTTTTCAGGGTTATTTTACCCTTATAATCATGCAAAAATATCTTAAATATGTGCTTAATCGTTTCTTTTTGCATTTTTAGCATTTGGAA
>BQNB010102696.1:0-24186 GCA_026074375.1 Tanacetum coccineum | reverse complement strand
TCAAGGGTATCGACCCTCGTTTTTGTACTTGGAAAATTCTAATGGTGTATGATGGCCGTATTTCATAATATGATCGAGAAGAATATGGAAGTTTTCATGGACGATTTTTCTGTTTTTGGTGATAGTTTTGATTCGTGTCTCTCCAATTTAGAACGAATGCTAAAACAGTGTGAAGACACGAATTTAGTTCTAAATTGGGAGAAATGTCACTTTATGTGTAGAGAAGGAATTGTGTTAGGGCATAAAATTTCAAAGTCCGGAATTGAGGTCGATCGAGCAAAAGTCAATGTTATCGCTAAGCTCCCTCATCTGACTACCGTAAAAGGTGTTAGGAGTTTCCTAGGTCATGCCGGTTTTTACCGACGTTTTATCCAAGACTTTTCTAAGATTGCTAGACCCATGACTCACCTTCTAGAGAAGGAAACACCGTTTGTGTTTTCTAAAGATTGTATTGATGCTTTCGAAACTCTCAGAAAGAAGCTTACCGAAGCTCCGATCTTAGTTGTCTCAGATTGGAACCTACCTTTCGAACTTATGTGTGATGCAAGCGACTTTGTGATTGGTGCGGTTCTAGGACAACGACAACGAAAGATGAAGCACTTTTCCGCCTATAATTATGTAGCAAGATTTAGTGGACAGAGCTCAAAATTCATTACACTTACCACGGAAAAGGAATTGCTTGCCGTGGTGTATGCTTTTGAAAAGTTACGACTATATCTTGTCTTATCCAAAAGCATAGTGTATACGGATCAATCGGCTTTAAAGTACCTTATGAACAAACAAGACGCTAATCCGAGGTTGCTCCGGTGGGTTCTTCTCCTACAAATAAATTTGATATCACCATCCGTGATAAAAAAAGGACGTGAGAAACCTTGTTTTTTTTTTTTTTTTTTTTTTACGGTGCAGATATATATCTAGATTGAGAATCCTCATAGGATGTGTGAGAGAACAAGGACATAAATGAACATTTTCCATTAGAAACTCTTGGAGTTATTTCTAGTGAAAGTACCCCATGGTTTGCGGACTATGCAAATTACCATGCGGGGAATTTTATCATTAAAGGAATGACAACTCAACAAAAGAGGAAGTTTTTTAAGGATGTTAAACATTATTTCTAGCTATCCCTATCTTTTTCGTTACTTGGATGCGGATCAATCATTCGACGGTGGGTGCTATGGGCAAAAGCACTCTTGAAATCCTCTAAGAGTGTCATGAGCCCCATCGGGAGGCCACATAGTGCATTCTCAACTGCTCGAAAAGTATTTGATGCAAGTTTCTTTTGGCCTACCATATATCGAGATGCCCATTCAATGATCAAATCTTGTGATACATGTCAAAGACAAGGTAAAATTTCGCAACGAGATGAGATGCCTCAAAACGCTATCCAAGTTTGTGAAATCTTCGATGTATGGGGTATTGATTTCATGGGACCATTTCCGTCTTCACGTGGAAATAAATACATTCTCGTAGCCGTTGATTATCTTTCAAAATGGGTTGAAGCAAAGGCGCTACCCACAAATGATGCTAGAGTTGTAGTTAAGTTTTTAAAATCCCTTTTTGCCCGATTCGGTACACCTAGAGCTATTATAAGCGATCGTGTCGGTTTGCTAAAGTAATGTCTAAGTATGGAGTCACTCATCGTTTAGCTACCGTTTATCACCCTCAAACGAGCGGTCAAGTAGAGGTGTCCAATCGAGGTTTAAACATAAAAAAACAGATATTCATAGAAAAGGACGGTTGGAGAAAACTGTGCCTCATGGTCTGACAAACTAGATGACGCTTTGTGGGCATTTCGTACTGCTTTTAAGACACCAATTGGTTGTACGCCTTACAAGTTAGTGTACGAAAAGTCTTGCCATTTACCTATCGAGTTTTGAGCATAAAAAGATACAGGTTTGAAATATTGGCTTAACTGCGATTCTTAAAAACCGCCGGTGTGATCACGTTTAAGCTTCAACTTAATGAACTTAATGAACTTTGTGATCAAGCTTACAAGAATTCTTTGATTTATAAAGAGGACAAAGAAGCTTCACGACTCAAAGATCAAAAACTGCATTTTCAATGTTGGTGGTCGAGTTTTACTCTTCAACTCTCGTCTAAAGATATTCTCGGGAAAGCTTAAACTCGATTGGTCAGGACCTTTCAACATCACCCAGTTTTTCCATACGGAACCATTGAGTTATCTCAACCCGATGGTCCAAACTTTAAGGTGAATGGTCATCGTGTGAAGCATTACTTCGGAGGGGACTTACCACCCAAGGTAGTCCAGGATCTCCACACTCTCTCCAAGGACGAATGAATTCGGGGATCGAGTCAAGCTATGTGACTCGGTTACCAAAAACAAAGCGCTTCGTGGGAGGCACCCCATGCTTATCCTTCTATCTTCTTTTTCTTTGTGATGTGAGGAGGCTTGTACTCGTCCGATTCTTATTGTTTGTACTTGTGATTGTTTGCAGGATTGACCCAAATTTTTCTGAAGACTCTCGTGTTCGGTGTTTTGTCCCGGTCCACTCGAGCTTCCTAGCCTTTGCTTGCCATTAGTTTGGGGAAATCCGATATCCTAAAGATTATTATCGACTAACATTTATCTTTTAGCACACTTGATAAATGGCTTAAGATTTTTGTGTTACTTTCTTCAGGCTTAAGTTATGCATTCGACCTTTTTTGAGTTCTAGTATGGGGTTTTGAAGTCTTAGGCTAGGAAACATTGAGGACAACGTTTAATTTAGTATGGGGTAGTATATCTTCGATATGATCTTACCTACCTTTGCCCGTTGTTCTTACGTACCCCGTTTTCCAACCAAAATTTAAAAAAAATGAAAATTTCTAAAATTTTCAAAAATAAAATAAGTGTTTTTGTTACAAATTTTGACTTTCCTGCTGGGTAGAATAAAATTAAATTTTGACCCGTTCGAGCGTGTTGAGCTCTAGCTTGTCCCTTAACTTTTAGGCTAAGCGTTCGTGGAAATTCACGAAGAACGAAAAATGATAGAGTTAAGTATGAGTGGGATGCTAAACAAGGATTAGTTGGAAATCTTAAGAGCTCATGTATGTAATTTGTGATTTTTTTCTCCCATAAGCTCTTAACCGGACTAATATACGTGCTGTTTTTGGAGATTAATCTTAAATCAACAATTTTTATGTAATATATAGCAAAAATTTTAGTCTTAGTTCAAACTTATACTTGAATTTTTCAAAAAGAAGTCTTCTCTATATAAAGTAAAAAAAAATGAAAAAAAATGATGATGAATGAAATAATGAAAAATAAAAAATATAATAATAATAAAAGCTGTGGGCTGATAAAAGTTTATTCGTACTACCTCTGCCGGCTCTCAACCGATTGTGGTATCATCTTAAAGAAACCATAGTAGAATTAAATCCGAGCTGATAAAAGTTTGCTGTCATCTCGCCGGCTCACAACCGATGTGTCAGCCTTCTAAAAGGTTCGAGGGTTACAATTCATAAATGTTATAAATAATTTAAGTCTAAATTATAAATAGATTTCTTTTTTTTTTTTTTTTTTTTTTGTTAAATTTAAATATTCTTTTGAACTTTGACTATTCTATTTTATAAGCTATGAAAAATTCGGGAAATCTAAGAAGTTTTGAAACCTAATGTCCGGTGAATCCGATAACAAGTCTCTGTGGTGTCAAAAGCCTGGTCACTTAGTCCGCAAGGTTGGGATTATGCCGGAGACGAAAGTTCGATACATGGAATGATCTCGCCTCAACTCATGATGCTTGGGTGGAACGGTGAAAGCAAAGTATGTTGCAAAACGTTGATCCATGGCTGAAATTCCAAAATAGCACATTCACTAAAATAAAATAAATGCCGGGAGTAAAAAAGTACACAAGTTGCAAAATATGAAGTAGTTTATAGCACTTTACTAATATTTAGTTGTGGGATTCGTTTTAAGCTTGGATTGGATAAGAGAAAAGTCGAACGATAGAATTTACCTTTTTGGGCTTCTCGATCAAATGCACCTTGTTCTTGATCCTAACAGTTACGGAACATAACGAAAGTTGAAATATTCTATATATATATAGATACTATATATATATATATATATTATATATAAATATATAAATATATAATTGAAAAATAGAAAGGGGATGTTTTATAACTGTGACTTCTTACTCTCTCCACAAAAAGTCTTTTGCTAAACTTTTCAAATATTTAGTTTGAGGGAAGTTTGAGGTATTTGGTTTAAAGCATATAATATTGCGTAGGACACGCAATCACTTATTGGGGAATTTGATATGTGTGAAAACACATTACCGTGTTATATCAAAATGACCCTTAAAAGACAAATAGTTGCTTAAAATGCTTTATATTGCTTTGTTTTGTCTTTGTGATTGTGTAGGTACGATAATGCAAAAATCACAAGAAAAATAAAAAAAAAAAAGAAAACGGCAAAACCGGACAACCACGGGCTACGGGAAAGGAAAAGAATACAGAGCCGTGAGAATGCACAAGGTCAACAAAAGTCAACCCTTGGCTAATATTAGTCAACCACAAGAAGACAAAATTCCTAAAAACACCCAAAACAGCCCTCATAGTTTAAACCTAATTTCACAAATAATCCCTAAGCCCTAACGGTGTTAACTCTTTAATATTAAGAGTTAACACTCGTTATCTCCTTATAATAACCTAAACACAAGCAAAACCTGTTAAACCTAATATAACCAAGCCCAAACAACCCTTGGCCCAATCCCTTTTACCCGTGGTCCATATTTTTTATATAAGCCCGAAGTCAAACGAATGTATAAACCCGGGTCAAAGAAAAAAAATCAAACGCACCCTTTTATAAGTAAAAAACATAGGAAAAGGAGTTACTACTATTCATTGTCTTCTCCATTTACCCTGCATTAAAAAAAACAAAGGGCAAATCATAATTAGTGATGTGGCAGCATAATTCAAGTACCAAGCTATGATTTGGCAAAAGAAAACGTCACATGATGCTCTCATTGGTGGAAACCCACAAGATTGGACACGTGGGACTGACAAGAAACACACAAGGATGGGATTTTTACACTAATTCCTTTGCAAAAGAAGTACAATGAGCCTGACACACGGAATGCCACGTTGGCAATCCGTGTGCTCACTCATTTAATCCAACGGCTCAAAGTTATGATCCAATGATTGGGTAGATTGAAGGGACGAGATCAAGAGGAGCGTATAACAGAATTTGAGCCTAGAAGCTTCTCTCAAGTGCTATATAAAGACCTCACTCACACACATGATGTTATCTTCTTTTTCCCCGTTTTTAGTTTTTAGTAGCTTATAGAATTTTAGCTTATGTAACTTCCTTTTTAAATGTAATGTCTTATTAAGCTTTTGTAGTTTAAATTTCAAGCTTGTAATCTGTTTTTAATCAATAAAATTAAAGTTTACCTTATAAAATCTGTTTTTACTTACTATACTCTTCTATAAGCTCTCAAATCAGTCATAAGCTCTCAAAAGCTCTTCATAAGCTCATCTTAGTCTTTAAGCTAAGATTAAGCTCAAATAAGTCACTTAATCTACTTAAACCATTAAAAATAGACTAATACCTATGCCGTGAATGGATTAAGCTTTTTGGATGATAAACTAGCCATGGATGAGTTCATAGGACTTTACTAGCTTATACTTGAGATAAGCTAGAGCTATTGAATGCTCTTTGAGCACTATTGCCTTTGTTTAGCTAAGGCTTTTGTAAGTTTCCTTTAATTTTCAAGTATCCTTAGATTTAATTTTGTCATATGACTTATATACTGGCTATGGGGGAGTCTAGCTTATTTGTGCTTAATTCTATCTCATAGTGCTTATTGATAATGTTTGATCATCTGTTTTTAGCTTTTGAAGTTTAGATCTTTGTTTTTGATTATCTTTTTCGTTATAAATCGGTTTTTCGAGTTTCTTATCATTTTGGAATCGTCATGAGATGTATTATTAGTATTTTATGCTCTACCTACTGTATGAAACACGAAATAAAAACCCTTTTATTATCCAAGTGTATTGATTTATAAAAAGTTTGTTTTATTAACTTTATAAACCCTAATTTATAACTAAACATGTTTATACTTAAACAACATGTTATCATAATTATAGATCCATTATTTCATGATATATATGACCATATGACGTAAGAAAAAGTGCTTAAATTCATAGACATTAGTAAAAACCCTTTTTACATATTCAAAAGTCCTAAGTGGTGATTTAGCCATAAAGAACATGTAAACATATAAAAATGATGAAAGTAAAGACATGAAGGTTTTTAGATAACCTTATTATGATGTAAGATGATGAACCAAAGTATCTAAACCCTTGTTTAGATATAATACCCTAGCTTTCCATTTTAAAACCCTAGTTTCACTTTTCTTGATTAATACTTGAAAAAGGTTAGCCAATGCTTGGAAACACCTTAGAATATCTTAGGATAGATGTGTATAGAAGGGTAAGGGTTGTAGAAAATTTTGTATGGATTGTGTTGGGGTTGGGAGCTTGCTTTGAGCCGTGGCCTAATATGGAGCAAAAGAGAGGTTATGTTTGATTTTTTTTTCTAAGTGTAAATGCATGAATGAGTTATCTTTCTTATGTATACATGCAAGTATTGGTGGCGAGACCTGGTCAAAAGACAAAGGTAAAGGTTCAAGCTGATGTGGTCTTGGTCTTAGGTATGGTCTCATGAGTCAAAGAGACAAGTATGGTGTTTTAAATGAAGTATGGTGTCTTTTTGACCAAAGTGAAGAGTTTTGATATATTACTTGTACACTTGGCAAGAATTTCGAAAAAAGGAAGAATGTTAGGTGATTGAGTTTAGTAATTTTTATGTATTGGTGTAATTAAATGTGGGATTTTGTTGAAAGCGGAGAAAAGTTTTGGTGGGTTCCAGGGGAGTGCCTAAGACGAATTTATATCGCGACTTAAACACTTTACGTATCCGATAAAAATAAAAATGAACAATGAGTTAATAAATTATCCTCAAAAAAATTATATAACCCTTGCATGAAGTAAACATATTAATGTTGATGTCCGTTTACGCTAAAAAACCGAAAAATTTTAACTACGCGATTTAACTATAAAAATAAAAGTAAACGCGTACTAGTAAATAAAATAGATAATTAGTAAAATAATAAAACGTCGAAAAGACCTGAAAAATACGGAATGTTACAGTCCTTCCCCGTTAAATGAGCCTTGTCCTCAAGGCTCAAGTTGCGACATTGGACGAAGGTACGGGTTCGGAGAAAAGATTCGGATATCTCTTTCGGAATTGGTCTTCACGTTCCCAAGTATACTCAGCTCCTTGCCGAGAGTTCCAACGAACTTTGACCAATGGGATTCTTCTTCGTTTTAGCTTCTTCACATCCCGCTCTACGATCTCAATAGGCTCTTCGACAAATCGCAGATTTTCATCGATCTCGATCTCATCCAAAGGTACTTGAACATCTGGCTCAGCTAAACATTTCTTGAGGTTTGACACATGAAACGTGTCGTGAACACAACTTAGCTCCTGGGGTAACTTCAGTCGATAAGCCACTGGTCCAACACACTCCACGATTTCAAATGGTCCCACATATCGTGGTGCTAGCTTTCCTTTCTTACCAAATCGTACCACTCCCTTCCATGGAGATACCTTCAAAAACTCGGACTCCAACTTTAGAAATTCAAGAGGTTTACGCCTCTTATCAGCATAGCTCTTCTGGCGACTCCTAGCCGTCTTTAATCTTTCCTTGATTTGAACAATCTTTTCAGTCGTTTCTTGCACAATCTCTGGTCCAATAAGCTGACTTTCTCCAACTTCAGTCCATATCACGGGGGATCTACATTTTCGCCCATACAGAGCCTCAAATGGTGCACACTTAATGCTTGTGTGGTAACTGTTATTATAGGAAAACTCAATCAATGGAAGATGAAGTATCTTACCCGACGCCACCAAAATACCAAAACACAAGCTCGAAGCATATCCTTCACAGCGTTTGAAATAGTACGCCACTCTGACCGTCCGTGTCTGAGGGTGGTAAAGCCGTACTCATGTCTAGTCTTTTTGCCCACGCTTTCCTGAAAAGCTTGCCATAAGTGTATGACGTGAATCCGACCATCACTGGTCTGAAATGGATTGATAGACCCCGGGCACCAAGCCATGTCTCGCTACAATCTCATTGGTATAAATCTTTGCTAATTTCTCTGTCTTGTAGTCTTCACGAATAGGTAGGAAGTGAGCCGACTTGGTCAATCTATCAACAACGACCCAAATCGTATCATGCCCACTGCTACTTTTAGGCAACTTTGTGACAAAGTCCATTGTTATCTTTTCCCATTTCCACTCAGGAATTTTCTGGTTTTGTTGGAAAAGAAATACCCCTGAGGGTTTTCTAATGTTCGGCGGTGCTTTTAATTTTAGAAACACGAAAGACTCTTGCTATATACGTATTCAGCAATGTCTCTACTTCATACCAGGCCACCAATACAATCTCTCAGATCATAGTACATTCTTATCCGCCATCGGATGTAACTGAATATCAAAGTATAGCATCAAATGGAATTTGTGGTGAGGGCACTGTATCCAATCCATGATCAAATTCCCCTTATACCAACCAACTGATGCATCCAATACGACAAAGAAGAAAATTTCACATCCATCCGTTGCTCAAATTGTTTTCTAATCCATTTAGGCCATTCAGTTGGGGCTTTTGATATCCTTGGGAAGCTTCGCTCTGTGCATTCCAAAATCTTAGTCTTAAAGTCCAGAATGAATAGTAATAAATCATAGCACGTACTCTCTTGGCTTTAGACTCTTTTCTGCTCAAGGCATCTGCCACCGACGTTCGCCTTGCCTGGGTGGTATTTGATCATAACACATCGTAAGTCACATGAGTAGCTCGAGTTCCACCGCCTTTGTCGCATATTTAAATCCTTCTGGACAAATATTACTGGAAGACTCAGGTGGTCAGTGTAGATAACACTTTCGTCCCTAAAGAATAATGGTCTCCAGATTTTAAAGCGAATACCCACTGACCTAAATCCAAGGCGTGGGTGGTATAATTATTCTCATGCTTCTTCAACTGTCTTGACGCATATACTATCACCTTGCCCCGCTGCATCAGCACGCACCCAAAACCTTGTTTTGATGCATCACAATAGAACCATAAAAGTCACCGGGTCCACGGGGATGGCTAACACAGGAGCATGCAGAGTTTCACCTTCATAAATGGAAAGATTCACTTGCTTATCGCCCCACACATACTCCTTATTCTTTTGAGTCAACAGGGTGAGGGGCTTTGCGATCTTGGAGAAATTCTCAATAAACCTTCGGTAGTAACCCGCCAATCCTAGAAATGAACGAATTTCAGTTGACGATTCAGGGGTCTTCCAGTTCTTGACCGACTCAACCTTGCTAGGATCCATGTGGATACCGTCACGGTTGACCACATGTCCTAGGAACTGTACTTCTTGTAACCAAAATTCGCACTTTGAAAATTTGGCGTACAACTTCTCCTTCTGGAGTAAGTCTAAAATCATCTTCATGTGCTTCAATGCTCTCTTCTGTACTTGAGTAATAAAAAAATGTCGTCAAAGAACACAATTACAAATTTGTCCAAATACGGCTTGCATACGCGGTTCATTAAGTCCATGAATATTGCTGGAGCGTTTGTCAGCCCAAATGGCATAACTGTGAACTCAAAGTTGTCCATATCGAGTTTTCTAAACCAGGTTCTTTCCGTTATATCTTCTTCCTCTCAGGACTCCAAACTGATAATCCTGAGCGAAGATCTATTCTTTGAGAAACAACATGCCCCTTTGTAATTGGTCAACAAGTCATCAATTCTGGGGGAAGGGGTAACGGTTCCTTTATAGTCAACTTGTTTAGTTCCCTGTAGGGGTCAATACACATTCTCATCGAACCGTCTTTTCTTCTTGACAAAGCGCACGGGTGCCCCATGTGAGTGACTTGGACGAATAAACCAACCTGTTTGGGGGGGCCCTTCTCTTGAAGTTCTTTAAGCTGGTTTCGACAAGTCTAACATTACTGAGGGCTAACCGGTATGGAGATCTAACAACTGGCGATGCGCCTGGAATCTGATCGATGCGAAATTCTATCTCTCGCACAAGAGGTAAACCTACAGATCATCTTGAAATACCCAGGGAAAGACTCAAAGGACAACACGTATGTCATCAAGCTTTTTCTCATCAGCCTTGATACATGCAAGTGAACCAAGATCCTTTTCCGGCCTCTCGCCTTGAACTTCAAGAATCTTGCCATTCGGAAGAGGAATACGAACAATCTTCTCATAACAATCGATGAGAGCTCGGTGGTATGCCAACCAATCCATTCCAATGATAACATCAAAACTTCCTAGCCGGGTTGGTAACAAGTCTATTTTGAACACGCGATTCAACAAGACTAAGGTGCAACTACGTAAAATGGTATTGGTGCTAACGACTTTTCCGTCTGCTAATTCTACTTCGTAGCTAGTGTTTAGAGTGGCAGGGGTAATATTAAATAAAATTGTAATCGCAGAAGATACAAAACCTTCTCAGCACCCGAATCAAAGATAATACAAGCAGTATGATCATTAAGAAGAAACATACCGTGACCACATCGGATTCTGCTGTCGGTTTTCAACCACCACAATAATCTCTCCCACGAGCACCATCATTCTGCTGGTTCCCCTAGCTTTCGGACACATTGTCCCTTGTAGTGTCCTTTCTCACCCACTCGAAACATGTCATATTCTGTAGGAGGTCTATTAACTCACCCTTAAGCCTAACTTCTACAAATCCTTTCTCCATGTGGACCTATTCTTTGACAATCTCGTGGCACTTTGAGGACAAGGTCCATGAAGAGTGTAAGTTCACCGTTTGCATTTTGGGTAAATTTCCAGCATAAATGAATTTCCTCCAGCTGGGGCTTACAGCATATGCCCTGACATTTTTCCTTGTCTCCTGTTTTGTTGCTGGTGATGATTGTTTGTATCGGTTGCGTTATTGTGTTTGTATGTGGTTGTTGTTGTAGTTATGGTTATTGTTATTGTTTGATTTCTCTGGTTGCTTCCCATCACCTTTTATTGCTTTCACTAATTCTAGCATCCCAACCCCTGAACTGATTGTCTCGACCCAGTTCCCGGGCCATAATGATTGCCATTCATGCAAGGTCCGCCAAAGTCTTTGAAATGATGTTTCCCTTTTGATTCTTTCAGGAAACCCACCATATATCTTTCATCGTTCTTCTTTTCAGTAGGCACCAGTTTCATGACACATCAAGGCACATTCGTGGAACCGCTTTGTTGTAAGCTTCAATATCAACTCCATTCAGAGTCCAGGTCCAAAGCTCTTGTTCCATCCTTTGGAATTCAGATGCTTTGGCATTCTTCATTGGTCATCATAAGCTTTCACTTGCTCCATGGGGATCTGATTAGTGCATTAGCAAGTCCTAAAGCTGAACATTTCGTTCCACCAGTCCAGAGCACGACCCCAACGAACGTGCACATAGGCAAACTTTACTTTGTCATCTTCCAGCACATTTGCAAATTTCAACACTTGCTCCATCTCCAAACCAACGATTCAGTCCGACTACACCTTCATCCCCTTGAAAGATGAGCTTGCCATTCATAAATGTCTTATAACGAACATCCATGCATCTCTGGTACATCACAGTTCCTCCAGTATTTGTGATGCCGTATCCACCAGTATTGTTTAGTCAGTCTATGTCTTTTTCGTATTATCAATGGCTTTGGCCACACTCTTTTTCCACATCTTCCTAACGATTTCTTCTTCATCTCCTGGGGCGGCTATGATTTCAGGCACACAAGTACACAATTCGTTGAGAATTTGTAAAAGTATGCAGAGTTATGGTACATGGTAAATAATGGAGAAGAGGAAATAGAAGGATGATGTAAATAATTATGAATTAATCAGGATATATAATTGACCGATAGAAATTGGTAATGATATATCAAAAGCTAGACGTAAGAGATCGAATTTAAACCAAGTATATAGTATATATATTAAAGGTTAATATCATGCAATAAATGACAATCACAAAGTAAGTAAGGATCAGGGAGTAGCCGCGCAGCGGATATCGGATAACGATCGAAGGATTCCTTATTTAAAAATAAAAGAAAAGAAAACCTTTAAACTTTGTGGTTATAGACTAGGTTTTGAAAATGACCCAGTTCCCTATAACCTTGGCTCTGGTACCATCTGTAACACCCCCAAAAATCAGGACAACGCAGCGGAATGGTAACAATGGGGTGCTACTTCAAAGTACAACAATCAAGATATAGGAAACGACCAAAAATGGACGTTTAGGACAAGATTTCATTTGATGTCATAGCAAAATATCAGAGTTCATACATTAGGTCCCATAAGTTTTAAAAGTCATAAACATTCTTAATTAAACAAAAGCTTCATAATACCAAAAGATGACTTAAGTTTTTAAAGATAATAAAAGTTGCATAAACTTTAGATAAAACACAGAATCCGTCTTCATTGATATCCGCCACCGCTCCCGTCCAATCTTCATACCCTAGGACCTGAAATTACATGCTAAAAGTCAACACAAAGGTTGAGTGAAATCATAGGTTTATCAGTAAAAAGGGTGGACCACAAGATCGAAGTAATAGTAGACTCTGAAACACATTCAGTAGTCCAAAAAAAACAGGTATTAATGCACTAAGCTCATGACACCGAAGCCTTAACGTACTTCAATCAATAGATTGGATTGCCCCACAAAAGTAATATAGGATGCTTGCCAACACCCGGACACCTCTAAATGTTAAATGCACCTGATCAAACTAGTGACCCAAGGAAAGGTGGGGATTGTCAGTCCCGATAGATCTATCCTAAAACACTAGCCTCACCCATAATAGCAATTGAACTGTGTCAGATAAATATGGGACTTCACGGCAATAGGTTAACTTAGGCCATTAATAATCAGGCAGCTAATCTGGATAGCATACACTTTGGAAAGAACCCTTGTGTCCAATAGTAAAACAAGCAATGTAATTCACCCCTTAGATTTTGTAAAACCCTTTATCAGAAAAAGGGGGCTCTGAAACTCACCTAATCAACAAGTATTCAAAATAGAAAATGCGTCACGAAGGAATCCGAAGGCAACCTAATCCAATATAGGTCGTATAAGTACCGAGTACTTGAATATAATCTTATAGTTGTTACATCGTACTATCGTTCGGGCTATCATAATTTAAGAGGTCATGACATGACGTTCGAGGAGTTAGGACACTTTAAATCGTAAATCCAACAACTCGTCGATACGCCACCCCGAAGAGGCCTCATCATTATGAAACTCCCTAGTAATATAGTACTTTGATAACTAATACAACGTATGATTCTATATAGCTACATCACCGTCTACTCGTGTTTGCGAAATAATATTTAAATTGCATTTGCTAAATATTATTCGTGTATTTGAACTCGTATAATCGAATATATAATTCAATTGTCTTTGTAAAATAATATTTATAAAGTTTAAGACATGTATAAATATTATATAAATGATTCTAAAATGTTTCGCAAAAATTTATTTTAAAAACGAACCAACACTATTCACCTCAGGAAATAGTGCACAAGTTAGAAAATAATGCGTAACTTTCTCGTTTTAAGCCCGTTTCTTACGTTTCTTATGCCCACATTTTCGTATTAAGTCGAGTTATCAAAATATAACATTTTTAAAATTTTAGTTTTTCTGATGAATAGTGATTTTTACTGTTCATAACAGATATATACTTATTTTTATAGTTTTTGTTATCGTAAACTCGTAAACGTCGTATTTTATTCGTTATAGCTCCGTTTTTAACGATTCTTTCGAGTACGATCTCGTAATTAAAAGTTATATCATATTTTTGATGTTTTAAAAATATCACTTTCTGTAATGAATAGTAAATTTTATAAAAATAGTTTTATAAAAGTATTTCTCGTCGTAAACTCGTAACTAACGTATCTTTTTCGTTATAAATCGGTTTTTCGAGTTTCTTATCATTTTGGAATCGTCATGAGGCGTATTATTTTTATGTAATGTCAAACCTACTGTATGAAGTCGAAATCAAATCACCCTTTTATTATCCAAGTGTGTTCATTTATAAAGAGTTTGTTTTATTAACTTTATAAACCCTAATTTATACATAATCATGTTTATACTTAAACAACATGTTTACATACTTTTAAGTTCATTAATCCATGATATATATAATCATATGACATAAGAAAAAGTGCTTAAATTCATAGACATTAGTAAAAACCCTTTTTACATATTCAAAAGTCCTAAGTGGTGATTTAGCCATAAAGAACATGTAAACATATAAAAATGATGAAAGTAAAGACATGAAGGTTTTTAGATAACCTTATTATGATGTAAGATGATGAACCAAAGTACCTAAACCCTTGTTTAGATATAAAACCCTAGCTTTTCATTTTAAAACCCTAGTTTCACTTTTCTTGATTAATACTTGAAAATGCTTAGTCAAAGCTTGGAAACACCTTAGAATATCTTAGGATAGATGTGTATAGGTGTGTATGGGTTGTATAAAAATTGATATGGGTTTGGTTGGGAGCTTGCTTTGAGCCGTGGCCTAATATGGAGCAAAAGAGAGGCTATGTTTGATTTTTTTTCTAAGTGTAAATGCATGAATGAGTTATCTTTCTTATGTATACATGTATATAAGGTATAGGACAAGTCAAGGAGACAAAGCATGGTCCAAGGGATGGTCTTGGTCTTAGGGATGGTCATGGTTATGGTCCTTAGTCAATGTATGCTAGGTATGGTTAGGACATGATGAAGTATGGTATACATTTTGACCAAAGGAAGAGTTTTGACATTTGTTTAGAAAATGGATGAATTTTTGCTATAATAATTGCACAATATGCTAAGAATTTCGGCAAAGGTATGTTTATAGATGATATAATTTTAGGTATTGGGTATAAAATGTGGGTATTGTGAAGCGTAGAAATGTTTTTGTGGTTCCGGGGGAGTGGCCTAAACGCAATTTACGCGAAAGGTATACACTTTACGTATCCGATAAAAATAAAATGAACAAAGTTAATAATAATCCTCAAAATAATTATATAACCTGCTTGATGTAAACATTTAATTGTTTGATGCCGTTTACATTTGAAACGCTAATTTGTAGCATACGCGGATTTTAACTGTACTATTAACCTGAACAAGCGACTAACACTTCTTGAATATCTTATTTTGTTTAGATTTTCATTTTTCATATCACTTTGTTTAAATTTGTATTTTTCATATTTTATTTGCACACATGGAAAAAATGTTATGCGGATCTTAATTCGACTATTTTTAATTGAATACTTTTTGTTTGATTTTCTAGCAGATTTTGTATTTTTAACTCAATAAAGATGCAAGTTGTAAAACTACATCCCGAGAATCACATGTGATTCTACAAGAATCACATGTGATTGTGAACATTGTATACTTTATTTACAAAATCATATGTGATTCTTAACAAAATCACATGTGTTTCATAAACAAATCACATATGATCTGAATATAAAAACTTTCCTATGCTACAACCATCAGATTATGGCATTTAGAAAAAAAATAAGAACACAGATGTTAAAACATTCAACATAATAGCAACCAAAGATCCATTACTTGTTCGTACTTGTACATTACTACATCTGTACTATGACCATCAGTAATTACCAAAATACAAACATCAACATCTAAGCTTGTCTAGAAATTACAAACATAAAAAACTATGACCATCAGTTACCTAAAACATACTACCATCAATTTTACCAAAAACTACCATTCACAATCACTTACAACCCATTAGTTTTACCAAAAGAGACTACCATTCACCATCACTTAGACTACCAATCGAACCTCGCAACAGAATCTTTGATAGCAATTTTGAACCTCATGCGCCTCAACAACGAAACATGTTTCTCTGATTCTGTACACAGACCAACATTCGATTTTGAGTCAGGTTCACCAATGTAAGACCCCATATGAATAATCGTGAAAACTCCGCAGTCTAGATGATTTGGCTTCTTTTGATTTTGGTTTAACAAGAGTCTTAGGATTAAGCTTCAGATCAACTGTCCTCTTAGATGCTTGATCCTTTGCATCCTTTGAATTCAGTTTAAGCTTAGATACAACAATTTTCTTTTTATTGCCTGCATCAAACAGTTGATAATGACAAATTAAATGTTAATAAAACCTAAAATGTTAATAAACGCAAAAGAATGACAATAATGTACTACTTTAACGACAACAAAACTATTGATTATCAACTAAAATAAATAAAAAACTTAACCACATCAACACAAATCACATGATTCTTCACTAAAACTACTTTATATACTTAATCTAATGCTAAATCACATGTGATTCATGGTCAAATCACATGTGATTCTTAGGAAATCATATGTGATTTTTAAGCAAATCACACGTCATCTAAAATATAAAGAATTTCCCAGGCTATTACCATCAGATTATGACAGACGTAAAAAAATTCAACAAAATAACAAGTAAAATCCATTTCATACTTCTGAATGAGATATTACCATCACTTTTACAAAGAAACTAACATTAGTACTTGTTCAGAACTACATTAATACTACGACCATCACTGAATACCAAAAAAGACAAAAATCTAAACACACTACCATCAGTTTAAAATCAGATTACCCATTAACAAATTCACTAACGACGCATTCGTTTTACCATCAGACCACCATCAGTTTACCACGAGACTACCTTTCACAATTCAATGACGATGTAAAATTTCGAATAAAATGATGTAGGAAGTCTTATGCATTAGAATTGTACTTTTGATGAGTTTCTACCCATTGCTTTTAAAGCTAACAGATAACTTTTAGATATTTCCTGTTAGAGAAGAAACACAATCTGGATCAAACCATTCATAAGATAAAGTGCCAAAACGCGACCTCAAAATTAGAATAAACCACTATAACCCAAAAAAATCATATCATTAAACACGAAAAATAGGAAAAGCCAATAGAAATTTGACCAATATCAAGATTCTTGGTGTCTGGCTAAAACTTACCGAGGATCTCATATTATCAAGCTCTCTTTCAAGTTTCTGCATACTGGTTCGAACCTGAGACTGCACACGAGCCAAAGCTTTCATACATCTCAAAGTGGTTATAGCTTGTCGTTTGACTCATTGGCTTTGAACCAACACTCTTTACTTTAAAACCCCTTTCAAATTGCGTAATTTTCTTCTTGCCTTTACACAACAAGAAACATTTTATCAACATACAGACAATGTAATAACCAAAGATGTTTCAGTTTGAGTCTATAAAAAACATTACCAAGAAACGACAAAAAGTTGTCTGCACATTAATGACAGCTACTTCTTCCTTAGATTTACCTAAGAAACGTCTAAATGCCGCTGTTGCTACTGCTACCCTGTATAAGAAGGTTTGTTCAATTCATTATCTTGTTTTACGGGGTTCTTTTGTTCAACCTCGGGTTTTGTTGGTTTGCTTGGCTCATTTTCAGGTTATGTTTATTTACTTGGCTCGGTGTTTCTTTTTGACTTAATATCCTAGATGAAAAAATTTCTTAATGCAACCAGGAAAAAGATTGTTTCTTTTTTGCTTAATACGAAAGTAAATCATGTTTCTAAAAAGGTGCTACAAAGAAGGTTGTTTCCATCCAGGTTCCTGTATCACAAATTTACTCACACATCTTTCTTTTATTCTTTTTTCTTCAAACATAACCCACTTGTTTTTAATTGGGGTGTGTACGGTTCGGTTTGAGTCGGTTTTTGGCAAAAATCAAAACCGAACCGAAATATTCGGTTTTAATAAAACCCAAAATCGAAACCAAAACTTATTAATTATGATTTATTTAGTTTTTTATTTATATTATATTATATAAATTATATATTGTTATATAATAAAACGGTTCGGTTCTGTTTTTACGGTTCGGTTTATGGACGAAAATCAAAACCGAACCGAATTTTTTCGGTTTTTCAAAAAGTAAAAACCGAACCATCGGTTTCTAGTTTCAGTCGGTTATTTTGGTTCCTTTTTTTTTTGGTTTTCGGTTTGGTTTTGGATTT
Organism: Tanacetum coccineum; assembly: GCA_026074375.1. Lineage (NCBI taxonomy): Eukaryota > Viridiplantae > Streptophyta > Magnoliopsida > Asterales > Asteraceae > Tanacetum > Tanacetum coccineum. The sequence goes on along the minus strand of BQNB010102696.1, from coordinate 6,130 downwards.
GTCGGTTTTTCTGCTCACCCCTAGTTTTTAACATCTTTGGCTCTACCACACCTACTTCCTATGGCAACTAACATACCACTCTAATCCGCCGCCTTACTTCTCATGCTAATCATTGAATTGCCGTCTCTACTCTTTTGATCCCTCCAACATGTTTTTTTATGTCGACTTCATTACATCATCTTTGTATATGTATAAAACTGCATAAAAGTTACGGGTTTTTTTCTCCTTTAAATTCCCTATTTAGATGACTTGTCTTAAGTTTTTGGAAATTTGTAGTAATTGAAGTTTGATTATGTATCATTTATACTTGATTTTTGATTCTTTTGAACTCTAATACGAGATCATTGCTCCATCTGTGATTTTAAAAACAAGGGCAAATCAGCCATTTAGGTTTTTGAGATTCTTATTCAGGATGAAAAAGAAACAAGATATTTTCAGACAGAATTATTTCCAAACAGGATTATTAATCTAGACATGAATTATTTCCAAACAGGATTATTAATCTAGACATGAACTATTTCCAAACAGGAAAAAAAAAGAAACAGCCCCTAAGTTTGGCCAAACTATTAAAAAAAGAATAAAAAACTAATATTGCCTTGTAAGATTTTTACTGGCTATCTTAAGTTACAATACAAGGAGTAACGTAAACAACCGGTCACCCAAACATTGGTAACTCAGATGAAAAAAATGAAACTCTAGTTACTTAGGCCAACTTTTTTTAACTTGAGTACCCTGTTTGTGTATTAACCCTTAAGATTTATATAGTGATTCTTTCATATAAGTAAAAGTTCCGGTGCAACGCACGGGTATAAACGCTTCGTTGTGTTATATAAGCAAATAACATGATAAAATTAGTCAATCATTCTAAGAACAGCAAAGATATATATAGCAATTACAAATAAACATCCACAACACAAAACAAACATACCAATAACACTAAACACCACCCCCCTCAAAACCCTTAAACTTACCATCACAACATCAACAACCCATCTCACTCCACCCCCACCTCCACCACCCACCCCCCAACAACACACACCAACAACCCATTCACCCAAACTCAAACAAACATCCACAACCCACCCATCAAACCAACTCTACAACAAATCATTCTCTCACCACCCCCCCCAACCATCACCCACCCCCCCCGCCCCAATCAAACACCCTACCCCAAAACCCAATACCCACCCTGAACCTGTGTGTCCACAAAATGTTGTTAACACCCACCTTAAATCCTAACTTATTTATACTATCTATATAAACAATCTATATCCAAATACATAAATCTTCAATATAATATTCCGAGCTTCTACTTTGAAAACCCCCCACTTCATACCCACATCCATACTCCCCCACATCACAACACAACCACAACAAAATAAAACACAACCCGCCCCACAACCCATTAGCAATGATCTCCAATAAATGGATTGACCCCGATCGTACAAAGTCACTTATACTACTCACGTCTCATATTTACGTTGTTCATTTTTGACTTTTTAAAGTCTTTTTTCTCTCAATTTGACTTAATATTTCATCTTGTTTACTCTTTCCTACACATCAAAATATAATAATTGATATAAGATTCTGTTCAAATTTAATTTTACCAAATGGTATAATATTCAGATAGCAGTTTAGAGATATAACAAAAAGAAAAAACTATTTACGGTCAAAGATAATAAACAGAAACCAAAAAGCAAAAATATCCCCATAAAATTGTACTTCTTTAATAAAACAAACTTCCCAATTACTTACCATTCACACCCCATTAAAATCCTACCTACCAACAGCTAACAACCATTCATATGTGTGTGTGCCATCTTATATTCAAAAAAACACCCCCACAACAACACATACAAAAGCAATTATACATCCAATACAATATGATGAAAACAATAGAACTTAAGTAAAAGTCCATAAAAAAACATACCATTCATAAAATACCATTTAATTATAACCAAAAATTTATAAATTAAAATAACACAAAACCCTCCCTACACAACCCCTAAAACCAATTTGTATCTATACTAATATCTACGGAACTTTTACGGACGGAACACCCCTGATTTGCAGCTACTCATTATGCATTCTTCCAGTCATATTTGCAGCGGAGAGAATTATATAAACCCCAATTAATAACAATGAAAAAGTCTAGTTGAATGCAAGTCTTTTTGTTGAATCATGTGAATGTTGTTTTCCGATATACTACAGTATGCCAATAACTTGGAATTCTTGCCAAATAGTTTTTACATGAATGTTAAATATACAAGAAAGATATATGTTTACAACTCGATCAAGACATTATGATCGTGTTCGAAAACTATACAGAAAAGCTCAAGCTTAAAATTTTCTGCCAAATCTTATTTTTTTTCATCTTCATAAGGATTAAGCAAAAAGCTAATATATAAACTTTATGGATTCAGGAAGAATAGTTTTTTTTTATCCGAACATGCAAAAAACAAGTGCTAAAGGAACAAGCAAACAATGGTTCATGATGCTCTATAACTACGCGAACTCATCCATGGATTTGCTAGAACAAATAATCCTAATAATTCCAGTCATTAAATCAACAAAAAAAAACATGAACAACCATAACAAAATGGAAACATGCTTCTCAAAGACGATAACCGCAATCCCTTAGTCGAATAGACTGAATCCCATGTCCTGATAATAAAAAAAAAACGTTCAATAGATACACAACAAGAAGAATTGAGTTGAAAGACATAACTGTAATGGAACTTACATCATCAGATTCTCCCGTCTCTTCAACTTTTTCCTCTGTCTTTGATTCTCGCTTCTCTACAATTCTTTCCGGTCTTTGTCTCGGCTGCATCAGATTCTTTTTTCGATTCAACTTTTCCCGTTTCTTTTTTTCGGCTGCAGCAACCTTCTTCCATCCAGAAGCAATCAGTTCTGTGATTCTGTCCTCATCTCCATCAGCTCCAACTGCACACCACAATTTATATCCCACTGGTTAGATCACATTTTGTAAATATTAATTTAACGTAATAGTGAACACAATTATTTGTATCAGCAAGACATTGAGTTAGATAACCATTCCTCCCAAACTCTGTTTTCAATTATTTCAACTGAATCAGTATGAGACGAATGACTACCACGTGAAATATCATCTGTACCTCTAAAAAACTGGAAACCTTTATCCTTTAAACGAGTGAGAGCCTACCAATGCAGAGAGAACATGATTAGAACAGTCAACAAATACACACATTCAATCCCAAATGGAAGAAGGAAAAAAAATCATTCATAGGGAAAATATTACGTCTAAACAATTATAATAACCAAGTGTAATATCGTTGACATGACCAAGGCATGATAAAAGTCCTGTAAGCAAGTCTTCTTCTATATCATCTCGAGTTCGTTCAAGATTATCCGCAAAAAGGTTGCTACTCAGGTAATTGAAGTCAGCTTTGACCAAAGAAGACACATTTAGCAACAAAAACTCCTCCAAATACATCTTTCCTGTTATTTTTAGTGACAATATATAAGGAGCATTGATTTCTAGTGTATCTATATAACCCTCCCCAGGTTTCATATATCCGTAACCATCAAGCACCAAGTTTTTAACACTCTTTGAGGTAACATCAATCCGCCGAAAACCACAACACGATTTAAACTCCAAAGTTTCCAAACAAGGACTTCTGGATAACATTTCTCCAATTGAATCCTCATCTAATTCCCCTATATCAATACACAAAAACGTATGTTTATCCCAACGAATAGCACCATTAGGAGGATTAAATTCACAACGCGAAAATTTAGTACTCATAAAATATTTAAAACTCATAAACTCATCGTCGTCAAAGAGGTCATAGCTAAAAATTTCGTAAGTTTCTAAATCACACGACAATCGTTCAATTCCAAAGTTTCCAAACAAGGACTTTAGGAAACGCCTAGCAAGAAAACAATCGTTCAATTCCAAAGTTTCCAAACAAGGACTTTTAGATATTCCTATAGAATGTTCATCTAATGTCCCACAATCTATACGCAAACACTTAAGTTTATCCCAACTAATAGTACCATTAGGAGGATTAAATACACAATAATGTGAAAGTGGATGTAAAAGTTTCATACTCATAATACATGAATTGTTGAAAAACAACTCATTGTCATAGATAAATTCATCGTATTCACGTATTCTTATCTTGACCTCTTGAACATTACGAGTAATAGCATAACGAATCCAACTATTGACTTGTGACGCATTCCGTGCGGTATTAACCGGAAAACTGTAGTCCATATGAAATTTAAATTTTTTAAGGTTCACATCAGTAGGACATTGAGTTAGGGTTTTGTCGATAAATGAAAAGTAATTGGTGTAATCTCTTCGGTATAGGATGTCATCCTGATCTATAAAAACGAGAGTAGGAAGTTGAGTCCAAAGATGTTGCCATCGTTTGGAGATGGTAGTTGTTGTTTGAATCACCTGTTTTGTGGACAACTCTAAACGAGAGATAATTTCGAGTAATAAGCAATCTGGTAACAAACTTATTCTATCTTCCTCTTCGGCCATGATTGTGAAGTTATGAGGGTGAAGGTGATGTTGCAGTTCGGTGAATCCATCGGAGAGTATTTATAAACCGTTAATTACTTGGAGTGAAAGTAATAAAGTTCATTATTTTCCCAGAGACCCCTGTACTTGTTTAAAACGCTTTCTTGCGCCACTTGTGATCCTGATCCATATTATCACCCTCGTCCGGAAGATCCACTTAGTCCTCAAGGTGAAAGTCTGGAAACATGTTATTTATATTTTTTGCATTGGTGGGTTCATGAGCACTTATGATCAATAGCAAATCACTTTGTTATTCAGTTTCTCGAGTTTAAATTTGTTTCATCATGACTTCAAGTTGTAATGTTTACTTTCTTATTTTTGCATAATAACTTAATAAGGTGCACTAATTTGTAAGAGTTACTGTCGCCTCAGCGTTATATCAAATTTTCTCCATCTTACTTACGTCTAACTCACACACTCAAAAACACCAACCCCAATAACTTGCATCTAACTTACACTTTTATGACTCATCATTATTTTTCTTTCACATTTTTTTCAAACAACAATATTTCATTCATTAAAATAAAAATACAAATTACAATCAGGAAACTAAAAAAATACAAAAATTAGAAAAAATACAAAAAAAATTAAAAAGTATATGGAAAAATAAAAATACATCAAATTATTAATTAACTAATTTATTTGTTGATGACGTTGCCACAGACGCTCCATAAGATTTCGTTGAAGGCTTTCGTGAGTTTGTTTGTCACGTAATTCTTTTGCCTTCCTCCGTTGTACTTCACATCTTTCGACCAAGTACGTTGTATATTTGGTTGCGGGCTAATATACAACTCGTTCAATTAACCTATGGCAAACTTTTGATTTTTCAAAATCATGTTATGAAATATGATGCAAGTATACATGATATGGTAAGAGCGCGCCAGTTGTTATATAATTCTCCAACGTCCTTGGAGAACATCGAAAGCTCGTTCGACATCCTTTCTTTCACTTTCTTTTCGCCGTTTAAAAAGCGCATGTTTTTAGTCTCGTGCAACTATAAATGATTTGAAAAACGTTGCCCATTGTTGGTATATACTGTCAGCTAGGTAACACCCTTTGTCATATTGAACTCCGTTTACTAGAAACGGAGCCACAAATGTGTATCATCAAGAAGGTTGTCGAATAACGGAGAAATATTTAACAAGGTTATATACGCACCCGCCACACCAAAAAAGCATGCCAAATTCACAAATCATACGAAGCGACAGCTTTAACCATTTTGTCCATTCCCAATTCATACAATCAATACTTTCAAACATTCCCAGAAGACCATGAATCGTGTTTGTGCAACATATAAATATTGGATGTCATTAAGGTTTGGTTTTCATAAAAACCCGGGCATGTACAAATCAACAATGCACATAGTAAAAAAAATCAAGACAATCGTGTGCACAATGTTCACCCATTTGTATGCATCAGGCGATGTGCCTTATGCCAATTAGCGCATTGCGGAAGTGAATATCATAATAACACTAAAAAATTTAAAATGTTTGGGAAGAAGATCGACATTATACGAAGATATACCTTCGACTATTTTTAAAAATAGTTTTCGGCTCATAC
>BQNB010102695.1:0-24187 GCA_026074375.1 Tanacetum coccineum | reverse complement strand
TTTGTCGTTTTTTAACTTTGCTTTTCGTCATTTTGTCGGATATCCGTTTCTTGCACAATATAAATGCGAAACACACAAATACAATGTATTTTTGGTACGTTTTTGGTCATTTAAGTCCGTTTTTAAAGGTCAAAGGTATGTGTATTTAGGCACATACCAGTAATATAGGGGGTATTTTGCTACTAAAAAGTATTAAATATTTGATGTTATCAGTTCATCATCGTCTTTCTTAGCTAGCAACATCTTTGTCTTGTAGTAGTTGTAGTCTTTGACCTTTGCTTTCTTGCAGTCTTTGATAAAATGTCCTTCCTTCTTGCAATTATAGCACTTAACTTTGCTCATATCCTGTTTCTTCTCATCAACTTTCTTATCCTCTTTCTTTTTCTCTGATTTCACGTACTCTGATTTCTTGTTTGCTGAAGAAGAAGTTGTTGGCTTAGCATAATACTTTTTTCGATTAAAAGCTTTTGCTAACAATGCGGTAATCTTTTTCAAATCACTGATATCTTCATCATCACTTCCTTCAGACTCTGATTGAACTACAACTTTCTCTCTGCTTTTGCACACTTTTGTTTTCTTAGTAACCAACGCTAATGGATTTGAAGTAACCACAACCGCTTTCTTCTTATAGCCCATAGCTTCATTAACATCTATTTGATTTTGCTTTAGAATGTTGTAAAGAGCATTAATATTGATATCCATTAAGTTTTTGGTTTGCCTCATCAGTGTACCATACTGTTTCCATTCTGGTTTCAGATTGTTCAAGAACCTGTAATTCAACTCACAATTTTCTTTCTTATAACCACACTTCTTCCAATCACTAATCACTTGTAAGTAACGAAGATAGGTATCAAGAAACCGTTCTCCTTCAATAGCTTTGAAAGTCTCGTACTCATTCAAAATTACAGCTTTCCTATCTTGTTCACCATACTCAAAACCATGCATCTGCCTTTCAAGAGCATCTCATAAATCTTTAGCAGTATCGTCGCTATCAACGAGAGAACAAATGTTATTTGGAAGCCCTTGTATCAAAAGAGATCTTGCAAGACGATCAATCCTTCGAATTTGTTTCTCTTCAACAGTCCAGAATTTGGGATCTTTAAGAGTAGGAGGTACATTTGGTGCAGTTCCAGCAAGTGGCACCCGAGCAACAACAGGAAATGGTTGTTCACCATGAGTAATAGAATGAATCATTGCTTCACCATCCGTTTGCTCTTCAAGATAGTTCATAAACCTTTCACACCACTGAGAGTATTCATGTTAGCCTTAAAATATTAAGCCGAACAAGGAAGCTCGATAACTATTTATGGAAGCACGGTCTTTATTTAATATATGTTATAATAGGCTAGTTACGGGTATCAGGCTCATTATTTAATCTAATATTGTAAGTGTTATGGGCTTAAAGCCCAAGTAATCTCGAGCCTGATTCATTAGCATTAAACTACACGGCCCAAAAGAAAGCCTTAATAGGCCGGCCCAAGTGTTGGTATAAATACCCCTCTCCAAGTGTGGATAGGGTGTTGGTCTCATTTGTATTTATACATTGTAATCAACCATCTCTTTTTCTCTTTGTATTTCTCTCTCTACTCTTCTTCATTTTCTCTTATCTTATTTTCTTAGAGAATCCATGGTGAAGTGAAAGTGATTACGGGTTCCTACATTTGGTATCACTCGCCACGGGTGGGTTTAGTGGTTTCGTTGGGTTTGATTCAATCTTATTCATTCGGCTTATTTTTTCTTGTCATATTTTTTTCATACCACAACAGTAGTTTAGGTATACAAAGTAGTTTTGTGGTTTCTTCATATAAAACAGTAGATTGCATCTATTTTGTCATTTAGGAATAGCATATCTATTGTCCTTTAAGTATACAAATTACAAAAACTCATATCTTTGTTTGTTATCTCTTCAAGTTTAAAATCTTTCAGCTAAACTTCGTCTCTGTTTTTGTTTTTTGTTTTCATTCATTTTCGTGACTTATTTGTTGCTTATATTCGTGGCTTATCTCGTTGGAAAAGTCCTTATTTTCAAGCTTATTATTCGCTTCTTTGGTTAGCTTATTCTCGTGGTCCATGTTTGAACAAGACAAGGAATCTTAGCATCGTAAGTTTTGTTGTGTTTTGCTAACGAAGAAAAACATGTTCTAAGTGTTTGATATTTTGTCGAGGCGAATTAAGCAAAAGTTTAAGAAGGCAAATTAAGCACAAATTTTGTTGAGGCGAATTAAGCAAACGTTTAAGAAGGCGAATTAAGCATAAGTTTTGTCGATGCGAATTAAGCAAAAGTTTAAGGAGGCGAATTAAGCACATGACTAGCGAGGCGAATTAATCTTTCGCAGTAGAGGCGAATTACTACTTTCTTGGAGGCGAATTAATACTTTCTTGAAAGGCAAATTAATCATAAATGACTAAGGCAAATTAAACACGTTTAAAGTCATTTCGGGTTTTTCGGTTTCGAGTGTCGGTTGATCATGCGTCTTCTAACTACAACCATTACTATCACAATTCTTCGTAGATCATCGTGATATATTTGGTTTTCACCGACAATAACCGTACGAGTCCATGACAAGGAAATAGAATCGTTCCATTTTATAAATTTTAAAACGAAGAAGACATAGCTTTGGAGGGAATTTTTTAATTAAAAAACTAAAATTGAAAAGTGACACATGTAGTCCCTGAACTCAAAGACAATTTAAAACCTAGTCCTTTGTTGAATTATTAACCCTTCAAGTTGAAACTATTCTGCACCGTTAGTCCTTTTTCAACCAAATTTCACCGTTAATCATTTTAAGCTCATCCATTGTTAATAAAATATCAAGTACTTCAATTACAACAAAGATTTCAACAACAATTAATTATTGTTTCACGGTTTCTTCTTGATTTTGTAAAATCCCATGAACGTTAATTGATATCAATCTACAACAACAATCACTTTACCTACTTAAGATCCTTCAAATCATTTCACTTCATAACAATCAAATCAATCATCATGACTACTCCAATCACAACATCCACAACAGACAGTCAAATGCATAACAACATCATGGCAGCTGGATCAAGAGATCGACCGCCAATGCTTGCAACGGGAAGATATGCTTAATGGAAATCACGTTTCCTAAGATACATTGATACAAGACCAAATGGTGACTGCCTTGAGGAAATGCATTCTCGAAGGTCCATACAAGCTCACTATTGTCACAATCCTAGTTGTACCTGCAACAGATGATACTCCAGCAGTTTCAAAACGAACAGCAGTTGAGATACTCTTGACTATGTCTCTTGAAAACAAAGCTTATTATGAATCAGAAAAGGAAGCAGCCATTTACTATTGACTGGAATTGGGGATGAAATTTACTCAACTGTTAATGCTTGCAAGACAGCTCATGGAATGTGGATAGCTATTGAAAGGCTACAACAAGGTGAATCTCTCAACATTCAAGATGTCATGACTAATTTGTTTTGGGAGTTTGGAATATTAACTTCTCATGATGGAGAGTCCATGGAGTCATACTACTCTAGATTTTACAAGAGGATGAATGAAATGATAAGAAACAACTTGACAGTTGCTATGATGCAAGTCAATGTTCAGTTTCTTCAACAACTTCAACCAGAATGGTCAAGGTTTGTGACAATTGTCAAGCAACAACACGACTTGGATACAGTCTCATATCACAAGCTCTTTGACGTTCTAAAAGAGTATCAAAAGGAAGTTAATGAAATCCGTGCTAAGAGAATAGCCAAGAATGCTAACCCATTAGCACTTGTTGTTGCTGCTTCACCATATCTAGATCCTTATTATCAAGCACCAAAATCTCACAAACCATATGCACCAGCATCAAAACAATCATCTTCCACCTGATCTAATGCATCTACCAAATTCAAAGGCAAAGAGATAGCCAAACCAATCACACCTCCATCTAAGTCAGCTTCTGAAGAAGACAGTGATCCAGAACAAACTCAGAGAGATAAGGATATGCAGAAAAACCTGGCACTCATTGCAAAGTACTTCAAAAAGATCTACAAACCTACTAACAACAACCTCGAAACTTCTTTAAACTCCAGAAACAAGAATGTAGATACTTCTCTAAGGTACAAGAATGACAATCATATTGGGCAGTTTGGGAATCAAAGGGCAGTGACAGTTGCTGGGGCTAGGGAGACTGTAGGCAATCAGGTAGTGCAGCATTGGGATACAGTGTTTCAATTGAAAGAAATTTTGTCACTTTGCTAAGGAATGAAGGAAACCAAAAAGGGTGAAAGACTACACGTATCACAAGGAAAAGATGTTGCTGTGCAAATAAGCTGAGAAAGGTGTTCTATTACAAGAAGAGCAAACTGATTGGCTAGAGGACACAGATGAGGAGATCGATGAACAAGAATTAGAAGCACATTACAGTTTCATGGCAAAGATTCAGGAAGTCTTACCTCCATAATTAAATTCATCTGCTGAGCCATTAGAACAGGTACAATACGATGTTGAATATAATGTGTTTGCCAATAAGAGACAGCATTCTGAGTAACTTGAATCCATTAGTAACATATGTGTAGTGGAAAAGGTTGATAGTAATGTCATTCTTGATTCATCGGATATGTGTGATAATGATGGTCAGACTGACCAAAATGTTGTAGAATGTAATGATGAGCGTGTTGTGCTTGCTAATTTAATTGCAAATATAAAACTTGATGTTGATGAAAATAAAACGATTCAAAAGCAATTAAAGAAAGCAAACACATCACTTGCTCATGAATTGAAAGAGTGCAAATCTATTCTTGCGGAAACTAGTAGAACTCTAGTGGAGTCTAATAGTATTCGGGATAGTTGTCTAATTGCACTTCAAAATAAACAGACTGAGCTTGAGAGGTACAAGACCTTAAATGACCGTACAGTTGACTATGACAAACTTGAACATAAGTTAAATGAAACTCTAGGACTATTAGCTCAAAAAGAAATTGACATAAAAGAAGGTTTAAAACTTAAAGCCTATGAAATTTCAATTGTCAAAGAGAAACACGATGAGTTAGTCAAACATAGTCTTTTAACAAAGTCACATTACGAAGGTCTTGTCAAAGAGAAAACAAAGGTAATAACAGATTTGAAACTTAAGGAAGAAAAAGACATTGACAAAATGATTTCAATGGAAAAGCAATTAAAGTTTTTGAATGAAATTGTTTACAAAAGGAATCAATCAATTCAAACCATTCATATGTTAGCTCCTAAAGGCCTAACATTCAATGGTAGACTAACCTTTTCAAATCCAATGTAACTTAAAAGGGCTCAATTTGAAAAACCATGTTTGTATGAGATCCTATATGACAAATGTGATCATGCAAACAAACTCGTCCCCGATAGGGAAGAGAACATGACTCTTGAAAAAGAGAGTCGATCAAAATTGAATAAAGACAAAGTGAGATCTTATGACTACACAAAACTAAATAGTCTTTATGAAATTTTCAAACCAGCGAAACAGGAATATCATGAACAGTTGGCACATGAAAATTAAGTAAGAAAGAAAATGCGGAGAAAATCTTTTGTGAAATCTAAACCAAATTTTTTCAAAAACATTGGTTTCTTACCTGTTTCAAATCAATTAGTAAAAGTAGACAAGCATACAATGTAATGACAAATAACATATATCACTTTAGAGAACTTGTTGATCAAGCTTGGGAAAAACACTCTCATGCTAGCTTTCATGCACCAACTGCTCTTGATATAGAAGTGCTAATAAAAACATGTTTGATGCCTCTTGCCATAAAGACACAAAATGATAGTTTCACATTCGTTCATGAACTTAAGCAAGAAATTCATGATGATTTAAAGTACGTTGAATCCCTTAAAAAATAACTTGACGAACTTGAATCTGATAAAGCAGAATTTTTAAACATGTATGATATACTTCTGCAAGAGTGTGTGTCTAATGATGTTATGTGTTCTTATTTTCATTCGTTATCTGATTTAGATGCTCACACTGAATTGCAATGCTTATATCCTCATAAAGTGAAAGAATGTGAATGTCTTGCACAAAAGCTTTCGAAACAAACTAAAATTGTTAGTAAAGAAGTTTATAACGAGCTTTTACAAAGTTTTGCTAAATTAGAAAAACACTCGATTTCTCTTGAACTTGCTTTACAACAATGTCAAGAACAAATGAAAAATGACACAGTTTGCAAAGAAAAAGCGTCAAATGTATTTGGTATGTGCTTAATTACACATACCATTTTCCATTAAAATCGGACTTAAAAGACTAAAAACGTACCAAAATACATCGTATTTGTATGTTTTGCATTTGTATTGTGCAGGAACGGATATTCAAGAGCAGGACCAAAAAGAAAGCCAAAACCAAACAAAACCAAGCACGGAATGGAAAGGGCAAAGTCAAAGGTCAACCAAGTGAAGAAAATACAACTTGAGGGACTAAAAACTGCCAAACCTCAAGTTGTATTACAAGAATTAAAAGACAAGGGTCAAAATTGCAAACCGGGCAAAGATTGCATTCAAGTTATATAACTTGAGGGGACAAAACTGCCTACTTACCCAAAAGCCTTCTTTCCCGCCCCAACAAAACCCAGTTACAACTTGGATGTCGTCCCATACCTTCTACCCTGCAAAACCACTCGACACCCTAGCCAAAATCATTTCAACCACCCTACTATTTCCCCCCCCCCCCAGCTGTGTAAAGTGCCATGTTGGCAATCCCACACCATTCCCAAATATTTTCAATGGCTGAGATTGACTCCAAAGAAGCACAAAAGAAATTGAAGGCTGGGATTTGCTTGAGAATCACCTCACACAACAAGCACACTTAGTTTTTGCTCTCACAAAAGAAGCACAAGCTGCAAGTCCAAGAGATGAAAACTTCGGCTAAAAATAGAGCCTTTTTGTAGCCTTTGAGTGCATCTATTTTTTAAACATGTTAGTGTTTTAGTCTTTATCTAAATATATAGCTTTATTTTTCAGTTTGTTTTAAGTCATTTACAGCTTTTACTTTCAGCTTTGTAACACTTTCAAGTTTTAATGCAAATTTAAGTTTTTAAGTCAATTTAGAATTCCAAGTGTTAAGTTTCTTGAATGTGTTGATTTGTGTTTAAAAAGTTCTCAACACAGCTTGTTTATAAGCTGCTTTAATTAAGTAAGTTTAAAAAGTTAAGTAGTTAAGAGAAAATCACAAAAATCACTCTCAAATATACCACACTAAATTTTAGTGGAATGATAAGCCAGTTCTGGATGGGCTTATGGACTCTCACTAGCTTGTTTAATACAAGCTAGAGCTTGTAGACTTTTTGTTTGACCCTGTTTTGAGCAAGGGTGTTGTAAGTCTCTCTTTTTCTTATTGTTCTTACTTATTGCAGAACTATTTTTAGTGCTTATCTTGCTTAGTTGTTAATTTAAAAGTGATTTGTGCTACTTTCAAGTTAGTACTGTTAGTTCATTTGATAAAATAGGAGTAAGCTTATTTAAGCTTATTCGCCTTTTCAAAGCAATTTTAGTAGTTGATCAGATTGTAGCTTTTAGCTTATTTGCCATTTTAGTTTATTCTAGTTGCTTATTCTTATGCCTGAGTGCTTATTAGGGTTAGTTAAATATCTGTTTTAGCTTATTTGCTTATTTCTTGTTTCATTGTGTTTTTTTAAAGCTAGCAGTACTAACTTAAAGCTAGCAGTACTAACTCCAAGTTAGTACTGTTAGTTAAAACTGTTAGTACTGGTGGTTCATTTTAGCTTATCAGCTTATTATTTCTGCTTATTTAAGATTTCCTTAGCTTTTTAGAGTAGATTAAACCATTTTCCTTTACTGTTTTTAGGAGTAAGCTTATTTAAGCTTATTTTCCTTTTCAAAGTATTTTCAATAGTGTATCAGTTTGTAGCTTTTTAGCTTATTTGCCATTGTAGTTTATTCTAGTTGCTCATTCTTATTACTGAGTGCTTATTAGGGTTAGTTAAATATCTGTTTTAGCTTATTTGCTTATTTCTTGTTTCATTGTGTTTTGTTAAAGCTAGCAGTACTAACTTAAAGCTAGCAGTACTAACTCCAAGTTAGTACTGTTAGTTAATACTGCTAGTGCTATTGTTAGTACTGCTGAGTTTCCTGCTTAATTTAGCTTAATTGCTTTTTGAATTTGCTTATTTAAAGTTAGCTTAGCTTATTTAATCTGTCTTAAGCTTATTTGAGCTTATTTGTGTCTTAGTATAAAAGTTTTAAGTGTTTTTACCATTCCTAGCTTTATTCTTATTCCAGCTTATTTTCTTTGCTCATTTTTATGTGCATTTGCTTATCAGTATTAGTGCCCAATCATTCCTTGTCAAATTCAAACACCACTCATCAATCGTCTTTCGATTTTCCATCTCTAGCCTCGTTGGGACATAACGACCCGGGAACACTCTATACTGCTTCCGGTTTCTTTGGCCTCGCGGATTCTGATCCCTGTTGTGTATTTGTTTGTATTTATTGATATATATTAAGGGGTGAGTAGAAGCGAGTCAGTATTTCTAAAAGAACGTGAACAATATTTCAAAATACAAGATTTAAAAGCTTAATTGCAAGAAAAGAACATGCCATAAGTGAGTTAAAGAAACTCATTGAGAAATGCAAAGGAAAATCTGTGGAAACTAAGTTTGATAAATCATCTGTTGTTTGACAACCAAATGCTTAAAGGATTCCAAAACCATCAGTTTTAGGCAAACCGACTCCTTTTTCAGACTCTCTTGAGAGGAAAAGTTTTTCAAAGACAAAGTCGGTTCCCAAAACTAATGTGTCAGAGGGTTTATCAAAACCAATCACTACACAGATTTTTCCTCAAATAGCAAGGCAAGATGTAAAAAACACAAATGTGATTAAACCAGGCATGTATCAAATTGACACTAGGACAACACAAACTAGAGCACCATAGTTGCCTCAGACTTCTAGGAATACTAATCCTCGCATGTCTACCTCTACAGGAGTAATTCATAGAACTAATGTTAGCAGACCACAACTTAGGAGCACTCAAATGAAAGATAAAGTCATTCCAAACAATAATCAAGTGAAGTTTAAGAAGACTGAAGTAGAAGACCACCATAGGATTTCTAGTATTTCTAATAAAAAATGTCTTTTTTTTGGTTTAATAAAACATGTTGCGTAATGACAGTTTAAAATCCAGAACTTTGAATGTTAATGTTGTTTGTGCTACTTGTGGAAAATGTGTGTTTAATTCGAATCATGATGCTTGTGTTTCTAAATTCTTGAATGACGTGAATGCTAGAACTAAGAAGCCCAAAGTAGTGCCTATTAGTACTAGAAAACCCAAATGTTAAGCAAACAAATCTGTTGCAACACCCCATAAGAAAATAGTTGCATCAGAATCCACTATCTAGAAATCCAAGAATTACTATAGGATGTTGTATGAGAAAACTAGTAAGGCATGGAAATGGTGGATAGAACAACAATGCCCATCAGGATATAAATGGGTTCCTAAGACAAAAACAAAATGGGTGCCTAAAACTAAGAATGACAATGCGAAAAAGAGAGTTAGCTTTGCCATAGATAATGTATCTAGGATAACTAATGTCTTGAAACTCACAAATTCTTTAGGATCCAATTTGTTAAGTATTCCGTCATCCTTTAATTCTTTTGCATATTGTTCAACTCATCCTATTCATTGTTGACTCTGGATGCACAAAGCACATGATGGGCAATCTAAAGCTGCTGTGTAATTTTGTTGAAAATATTTGGCTACCGTTCGTTTTGGCAATGATCAATTTGCTCTAATTCTTAGTTATGGAGATTTTATTCAAGGAAATATCATGATCAAAAGGTTTTATTATGTCGAAGGCCTCAATCACAATCTCTTCTCGGTTGGTCAATTTTGTGATGCGGATTTGGAGGTTGCTTTCTGAAAATCTATGTGTTTCGTTAGAGATCTTCAGGGAAATGACTTACTCACCAGTAATCGTGGATTTGATCTCTATACAACTTACCTTCAAGAAACGACTTCATCAACTCCAATTTGTTTCATGGCTAAAGCCTCACCAACTTAAGCATGGTTATGGCATCGAAGATTTTCTCATCTTAACTTCGACTACGTCAACTTACTTTCAAAGAAGGATGTCGTGATTGGTTTACCAAAACTAAAATATGTTAAGGATTAACTATGTTCCTCTTGTAAAATGAGTAAAGCAAAAAAGAAGTTCATTCAAGACAAAGGTTGTTCCAAGTTCAAAAGGACGGCTAAATTTACTTTATATGGACTTGTGTGGTCCAATGCGGGTTGCTAGCATAAATGGGAAGAAATATATTCTGGTAATTGTAGACGACTACTCCAGATATACTTGGACTCTATTTCTTAGATCCAAGGATGAAACACCATAAGTTCTAAAAGATTTCCTCACAATGATTCAACGAAATCTTCAAGCCCTAGTAATTTTTGTTCGAACTGACAGAGGCACATAGTTCTTAAACAAGACACTCCATACATTCTTCATAGAAGAAGGAATTGAGCATCAAACTTATATTGCCTAAATACCTGAACAAAAAGGCGTTTACAAAAGACGAAACCGTACTCTCGTTGAGGCTGCTCGCACGATGCTCTTGGCTTCTAAACTTCCTTTGTTCTTTTGGGCTGAAGTAATTGCAACCTCCTGCTATACTCAAAATAGATCTATCATTATCCCGACACATGGGAAAACAGCATATCACATCATTAATGACAGGAAACCTTCAATTAAACACCTTCACATTTTTGGTTGCACTTGTTACCTAACCAGAGATGGTGAAAATCTGGATAAGATAAAAGAAAAAAGAGATCCATGCATTCTGGTGGGATACTCCACTCAGTCTAAGGGATTTCGTGTATACAACAAGAGAACCCGATTGATAGTTGAATCCATACATCTTAGATTTGATGAAATCAAAGAGATGTCTAAGACGTCAGTTGCTAATAACACTTCAGGCCTCGTTCCCCAATGATAAAAGGCGTCAGATTATGACAACTCTGGCCCTGCTCCCAACTACAAAATGTTTCTCCTTCAGCAGATATAACAGTTCCATCACAATAAGAGTTGGATCTTCTTTTCGGTCCTTTATACGATGAATTTTTCAATGCAGGTACTTCAAGTGTCAACAATTCTTCTTCTCCCATCGACAATTCTAAACAATAAGACACACCACCTACAACGAATATTCAATCTTCAACAGAACCAACAACTCCAACAAATGTTAATGATGAGGAAAACATCGATAATCAAGAAGATGAATTTATCAATCCTTTCTGTAATGTGTATGTTCGTGCTCACTGGTACAAGAAATTGCTGAGTCTTCCTCACGCAATATTAATAATTCAAATATGCATACCTTCTATCAACCACACAATTCCGAATACCGATAAACGAAAGATCACCCGCTAGAACAAGTTCGTGTTAATCCATCCAAGTCAGTGCAAACAAGATGACAACTCGCAACAGATCCTGAAATGTGTATGTTCGTGCTCACCGTTAGTACTGCTGAACCGAAAAACATTAAGGAGGTAATGGCTGATTCTGCATGGATAGAGGCAATGTAGGAAGAGCTTCATCAGTTCGATAGACTACAAGTCTGGAAACTCGTCGACAAACCTTTATGCAAGACTGTTATAAAGATAAAGTGGTTATGGAAGAACAAAAAGGATAAAGATCAAACTGTCATTCGCAACAAGGCATGACTTATAGCTAAGGGATATGCTCAGGAAGAGGGTATTGATTTCGAAGAATCATTTGCTCCAGTTGCTCGCTTGGAAGCTGTTTAGATTTTTGTCGCCTATGCTGCACACAAGTCTTTTCCAATCTATCAGATGGACGTGAAAATGGCATTTCTTAATGGTCCACTAAAATAGGAGGTTTATGTCGCACAACCCGATGGGTTCGTTGATCCTGATCATCCAGAAAAAGTTTACCATCTAAGGAAAGCTCTATGTGGATTGAAGTAAGCTCTGAGAGCCTGGTATGATGAACTCTTAAATTTCCTAATGTCCAAAGGTTTTACTAAAGGTACCATTGAGCCTACTCTATTTATGATAAGATACAGGGAGGACATTCTACTTGTGCAAATTTACGTCGATGACATTATTTTTGGGTCTACAAAACCTAAATTTTCTAAAAGATTTGAAAAATTAATGCACAGTAGATTTGAGATGTCCTTAATTGGGGAAATAAAACTCTTTTTAGGACTTCAGATCCACCAATCCCCAAGAGGTATCTTTATCAATCAGGCCAAGTACGCTTTAGAAATTCTTAAAAAACATGGTATGGAAAAATGTAATATTGTTGGTACACCAATGGCTACCAAACCTAAACTGGATGCAGACTTGAGTGGAAAACTCGTAGACCAAACTAAATACCATAGTAAAATCGGGTCATTCATGTATCTAGCATCTAGTAGACCAGATATAGTGCAAGCAGTATGTTATTGTGCAAGGTATTAAGAAAGACCGACTGAAAAACACCTTAAAGAGGTTAAAAGAATACTTCGATACTTAAGGGGTACCGTTAACATGAGACTCTAGTATCCGAAGGATTCTAGCTTTGAATTAACAGCTTTTTTAGATGCCGACCATGTTGGATGTATTGATACTCGCAAAAGCACTTCTAGAAGAATACAGTTCTTATGTGATAAGTTAGTCAACTGGATGTCAAAGAAGCATGACTGCACTGCAATGTCATCAGCAGGGGCAGAGTACGTGGTGTTATCTGCAAGTTGTGCTCAAGTAATGTGGATGAGGACACAACTTAAGGATTATGGCTTCAACGATAACAAAATACCGTTGTATTGCGACTCTCATTCAACCATAGCAATCTTATGCAACCCCGTGCAGCACTCCCATACCAAGCACATCCATACTCGATACCACTTTATCAAGGAACAAGTTGAGAATGGTATAATTGAATTGTTTTTTATCAGAACTGAATACCAATTAGCTGACATGTTTACTAAAGCCTTACCTGAAGATAAGTTTCAGTATCTTGTCAGACGAATTGGTATGAGATGTTTGACTCCAGTAGAACTGGAGGTTCTTGCAAATGAATATGCTTGATATATTCTTCAAACATTGATTTGTAAATATTTTTGAGAAAAGAAAAATACAAAAATATAAAACCTATAAAACCAAATACAAAAATATAAAATTTCAAAAAGAAAATACAAAATCAAAATATATCCAAAAAGAACTCGGACCCGAACGACAAAGGAGAGTTTACGTTTCAGTGCACTTATGGATAAGTGTTCTAACATGATGTTTTTCAAAAAGTTAAACATAATTTTTCAAGAATTTCTCAATGACAATTCAAAATCTTTCAAAATTATGTGTTCAACACTCCATCCCTCATAAAGTTTTACAAGACAATTCTTTTACATTTGGCGTCATTTTCAAAATGAGTCAATGTTAGAGGGGGAGTTTTTCAAAAAACAAAGCTTTAATGATTTTGGATACATCATAACATGACAATTTTTATGTATTCAAAACATTATCAAAAATCTCTTAATAACAAATCTGTAATAATAATGACTACTCAATAGATTGTATGTTATAAGATGAATTAGTGGTTGAGCACAATTTTTCAAGAATTCTTCAATGACAATTCATAATCTTTTAAAATTATGTGCTCAACACTTCTAACCCTTAATTTTATATTTATTTTACAACTTGGTATCATTTTTTTGGTGTCAAACATATGCAAAACTGAGGGGGAGCAAACAGAAAACTGTTTCCGCATGCTAAGTATAAAATTTTCTCCACAGAATTTTCATGACAAATTTTAATCACATGGTATTTTAAAGACTAAATGAATCAGTATTTAAAATAAGGGGAGAAATGTAATTAAAATATGATCTTGAAAATAATAAGTGATCTAATCGACTCAAAGTGCTTGATACTCTTCGGAAAAAGTTTTATGGTTACTATCTCATACCCAACAACATCTTAATTCACGACGATTTTGAAGTCATATGGTGGTTAAGTTAGGTACTAGTCCTATGATCCAACCAGAACCGAAGGGATCTACCCAAGGACACTTCATAGTTAGAAATAACAGTCCTTAGGTATGATTGGAGATGAATGAGAATAAGGGCATAATGCCGACTAAGATCGAGCTAACACTGGAACAATCACAACAAGGTGTTAGTAATGACGTCTTGGTAAGCATTGAAGGGGTTGAAGAACTAAAAGAAATGTATGGATAAAGGGTGAAAAGAAAGAAGCCCTCCACACAACTTAGGCAGAAACCGGGTCAATACATAATCTATCGGTTTTCACAAAGATGAATTTTAATATTGAAGAATGACATCATAGACCCAGTGATGCAATGCACAACCCTTCCTAGCCATTCGAGTTTCTCTCAACAAAAACTTGTCTCATTTGTCACAAAGATACACACGACTTCTATTGACTTTCTCACTCCGAGTTAGTTAATATTAAATAGGTGGCAATCTGCTCCAGCCTCCGATTACTAAAACCAAAATGCACTAATCGAGTCTAGAGCCAAGAGATCATAAATAAATCTCATTAGGACACATCCCATGACAAACACTTGTTGAACATCAATAAGTTCACAAGCTGTTAACAAGAGTCCTACGCATTATCCTTGTGATTTTGCCAGAACATCCGAGTGATACTTAAGTATTCACAGTGTAGATGGAAATCCTGCTTGAGCCAACTTCAAACAAGCTATTGGTAGGTGACTTGTGAGATCCTATGTGGATCAAACTTGTGATAACTGGATATCGGTTTGGTCCAGTAAATGAATTGACGACTCAATCAGAAAGATAGTAACTATCTGATTCACTCATATCGTGTTGTCTGCTTTGAGACGTTCTGGTATTGAGAACAGGCAAGTACGATGAATCTAATGCATCTGCATTTGAGGTTCTAACACTTTGAGTAGGAAACCCTGTTAAGGAGGTTCTTCTAAAATGAACCTGCCTGATCACAGGTATAGTATTTATACTGTTAAACAGTCCTCACGGAACCAGAGGTTAATGCAACCGAATCTCGACGAATGATAAAGCCATATTCGTCCATATCTGCTATTTATCGCTAATATTCTAATGCATGTACAAACAACGGTGTTGCAGTCTCATTCCAGCTAAGTCGGATTCATTACCACATTCTCATGCTCAAACTAGAAAGACATACTGTTGATCCCAATAGAATAGATCTTGCTTAGATTATATAAGGCTAAGTTGTACTGAATAAATCCAAAACAACTATGATAGAAACTTTGATTGTGAATATCAAAGACTATGCGGAATTTAGTCAATGATACTAAGAAGAATTTTAATGAAACAGTAATAAATAAGATCAATAACAACCAGTTTATTAAACTTTCAGCCTCAATATAAAACGAACACTCTTAATAGTGTTAGGGTTTATAAAACCTTGAAGCTACAAATAGATTAACAAAACAATGAAAGATATATAAAAGGTATATCAATCTCTATGCCCTAGGACTTCCTTTTATACACCAAGGAGTCCTAACCGGCTTACAATATTTTCCTAAGTTATCATGATATTCTAAACAAATAACTTATACGTATCTTTTACAAAAATATCTTATACGTATCAAATAAGCAATCTTTATCCATTAGCAGTTGTAATCCTTCAGCAGTTGTAACTCTATCAGCAGTTGTAACTTTGTAGCAGCAGCATTAACTCTGAACTAGCAGCAGTAACTTATACACCAGCAGCATTAACTGTGTACAAGCAGTAGTAACTACTTAGAATATTTTTCTTTATTCTTCACCAGCAGTACTAACTTTACTCTAGCAGTACTAACTTTACTCTAGCAATACTAAGTTATACCAGCAGTAGTAACTAACAGTATTAAGTTACACTAGCTGTAGTAATATACTCTAGCAGTAGTTCTAACAGTACTAACTACTTAGCATATTTTTCACTAAGTTTACTAACAGCACTAATTTATGCTTAACAGCAGTAACTCTAACCTTAGCAGTATTAACTCTAAGATCATCATAAAGTCTTTTAATCCCAACAATACTCCCCTAAACTTGATATTTATCTTTAAAATCTCAAGTTTCTTTATTGAAAGCTTCATTAATTACCAGGAGGATGCTTCCAAACACTTTATTCTTTCTTGAGTTGCTTTGTCATAAGCTTAAGAAGTTAATAACACATTTCATTCCAATGATCAGTTTGAAGCTTCTTGTTGAGCATGTCTGTGATTATTGCAGGTGTAAGGGGATACTTTTTCTCTACCAGCATAAAAATATGCATAGATTGCAACCTCAACAAGTGTACTCCACAAGAATCAAATAGCTTCCATATCAACACTTTTTCATCTTGCAGAGTCCTCCATACTGGACTTTCTACATCATGTTCAAACATTGTCATTAGATCCCCCCATAACACTCTCTCATAGTCCTCCTTTGGCCTTGTTGACCCATGCTTAGCTTTCACCAGTTTCCATAGAGTTTCCAAATCTTCCCTGTCAAAGTTTTTAAGCATCTGAATCATTGATGAGTATCTCTTTGAACTTCCATCAGCTCTTATGATTTGAAAGTAGCCAATCTTTCCTTCTTTAATGATCTTCCATTCAACAATGATTAGAGGCTTAGTAGCTAATGGTATAGCATCAACTGCTACTTCTTCTTTATCAGGAATGATTACCATCAGATTTTTCATCTCAACTTCTTCTTGATCATCATCTATCTTTTGCTTCTTTGCCTTTCTTGTACCGGTTCTTCTCCTGCTCTTTTAGAACTGCTTTCTTGTGTTGTTTCTGCTTTATCTTTCATGGAACTCTCTTCCATCACTTCTGCTTTCTTGGAACTTTCCTTTTTGTTAGTTCCTTCCACCAACTCTATATCCATATCCACAAATGTGTTTACCCTTTTCATCTCTTTGTCAAATAACTTATGGATATCATTAAATCCTTTGTTCTTCAATTAATTGTGCTTGTATCCAGCCATGTTCTTTAGATAGGTAGACATTATACTTCTCTTTTGAGCTTTAGTTGGTGGTCTATTCCTCTTTTCCTCTGCCTTTTTTTGCAGCAAAGAATTTTCTCCTTTTCTCCAAGAGTTGTTGAAAAAAAATTAGCCCTTTCATCAATGGTCAACTCTTCTTGTTCTCTTGACTGCAATCTCTCAGCTAATAACTAATCAGCATCAATCTTAGCTGAATGTCATACCATTCTTCAACTAGAGCAACATTGGCTTCTTGTTTTTCTCTTGCAATTCTCTCTTCTTCTTCAGCTTGTAATTGAGCTTGAAGATTTCTAGCAACTTCTTCATCAAGCCTAATTTGCTCTTTCTTTGAGAATTTCTTCACAGGTTCAGGTTCAACCATTTTACCTTTACCTTTGTCCTTAACCTGTGATGATTGTTGAGGAGTAACTATTGGTGTTGGTGTTGTTGTTGTACATTCACTTGGCTCATTGAATACAATTCCTTTTGCCTTAGGTTTTGAAGTCTTTATCTCCACAAGTGCTTGAGCCAAAGTGACTTCTTCAAGAGTAATTGTTGCAGCAGTACTAACAGTAGTAACTACTTCACCAACAGTTATAACTGGATCAGCAACACTAACTTCCTTTTCAGCCATATCTTGTCCTGCAAACACTTCCTCGCCATCAAGAACACCTGTATCAAACATTTCTTTATCATTCCTCTCATGAGTCTTAACAACCAATGTAACTCCTTCATCGGCATCAATATTATCAATTATCCTCTCCTATTTGGATGCATCCTCCTGATCACCTAAACCTTCATCATCAGAGTATATAACCTTAACACTTAGACCAACCTTGTACAATCTTTTAAGCTTATGAGTTCTCTTGCTGGCTTTCTTCTCAAGCTTCTTGACCCTTCTTTTCAAACTGTCAATCTCTAGTGCTTGATTGGTCTTTGTAGTCTCCAGAGCAAGAACTCTTGATTGTAATATGGTACAAAGTTCCATCAATTCATTAAGTTTAATACTATCCTCACCACTGAGTAGTAGATCATTGGAATGTGTACATATTCCATATTTTCAGTCTCATCTGCTACAGGTTCTGTAGGACCACTAGGTTGAGGAACCTCATTGTCCTTCCTATGTTTCCTCATAGGTTGTTTCTTCTGAGGTTGTGATGTAGATGGTTGAGTATTAATGGGTGCGTGATAGGGATCAGTTGGTATTTCTGAACCTTCACCGATTTCTTCATGAGCTTGAACCATTATAGTTTGAAATAAAGGGGTGACTCTCTCAGAAAAACCTTTTCCTTCCCTTTTTATGTTCCTAAAGACCTTCTTAGTATGAGAGGGGGTAAGAAAAATCTTTTTTGTGATGTGACATATCTCCAAGTTGTTGATTCACAAATAGTTGTACAAATCTTAGATACATCATAAATTTAACCCCACCTTCTAAGTTCTTCACCATATTATCAAAAATATACTTGGAAAAGTTAAATTTTTAGTTTGTGGCTAAGCAGATTATTGCAGAGGCCATAGTGCTACTGAATTCGTTCCATGCAGTTGTCTTAGCACTTAGGCATTGCAGAATAGTATGAATAAAAAACTTCCATTGCGGAGAAAAGAAAGCTTTATAAAAAGTAAGCTTTTGTGTAATTTTTTCATACCCCATTCTTGTCAGTTCTTCAAAAATTATAGCAGTGGGTAGACATTCAGTACTTTTAGCATCTTCTAGGTGAAGATCTTTTCTTACACTCGTCTCAGTGATGATCACTTTCTTCCTATCCACTAGGGCTTGTAGCTGTTTTTCTCCATTGACAGTTTTTACTTTAGTAGTAGCCCAAAATTGTTCAATGCATGAAGTATATATAGTGGGATTGATCGTTAAAGCATACTTGATAGTGTGTGCATTCAGAAAATACACTATCTATTTAAATCCTTCACTTTCATCGGGTTTCTCTGAAAACACGACCAAATTATAAGTCTCTAAAAACTTTAGAGCAGCCATTGATGTTGGGTTTTGACGATTAACGATAAAATTGAGTTAGGGTTTGTGATTAGAGGGTATATCAAAGATTGAAATCGATTAAGTGATTGATTGAAACCCTGAATCAAAGTCTTTATGAAATCACCCTCAACAGCATTAACTTGAACTGGCAGTAGTAAAATATGTCTAACAGTATTAACTTTCATGAGCAGTAGTAAGTTATGCCTAGCAGCATTAACTTATACGAGCAGTAGTAAGTTATGCCTAGCAGCATTAACTTACACAAGCAGCAGTAAGTTTATTCCTAGCAGCATTAACTTTGAGTTACCAGCATTAATTCCAATTCCATTCCAAATAGCTTTTCCATCATCAAATCAACATTTTGACTCACAAAAACTCTCTGTCTGTTTTTTAATTTCTCTCAATTCTTTTTGCTCACAATTCTCTCTGTCTGTTTTTTTATTTCTCTCAATTCTTTTTGCTCACAATTCTCTGTGTCTATTTTTTATTTCTCTCAATTCCTTTTGCTCACAATTCTCTCTGTCTGTTTTTGCTTAGCTTTCTTTCTGTTTTTGAACTTAATTCTTTTACTCACCAAAACACTCTATCTGTTTTTGTTTCACATAGCTCTCTTTCTATTTTTATTCTCACTAATTCTCACAATTCTTTTTCTCACTAGATCACTCTGTCTATTTTTACTTTCCCTCAATTCTCACAGTATTAATTATACTTAACAATATTAAGTATACTAACAATATTAATTATACTTACCAGTAGTAAGTTAGCCCAATAGCACTAACATGAAATTCATCCTTAGCTGCTTTTCCATTCCATTCCAAACCTCATATCCTTAATCAAGACTTCAAAGATTGACTATGCTAATACTAGCAATCAGATATTGAAATCTACTTACATCAAATGCTTTTGTAAGCAAATCTGTAACATTCTTGTCAGTATGAATCTTGATCATTTGAATTAGCTTCTTATCATTGGAATCTCTGATAAAGTGATGTCTAATCTCAATCTGCTTTATTTTTAATGAAAATAGGGTTCTTAACTATGCATATAGTACTGTTATTGTCAATATAGATCTTTGTATGCATAAAGTTATACCCATAATCAAGCAATTAATTTTAAATCCAAAGCACTTGGCTACAGCAACTTGAAGCGGCTACATATTCAGCCTCTGTTGTGGAATTAGCAACCACAGTCTGCTTCTTGCACTGCCATGAAATCTATCTACACCTAAAGAACTGACAACCTCCTGTTGTGGATTTCCTATCTAAACTTGCTCTTGCATAGTCACTGTCAGTATATGCCACCAAATCAAAAGGTGAATCCTTAGGATACCAAAGGCCCAGCTTAGGTTGACCTTTTAAGTATTTAAAGATCCTTTTCACATCATGAAGATGTGAAATTTTAGGATTGACTTAGAATCTTGCACAAGCACATACTGCAAACGTAATATCAGGTCTTAAAGAAGTAAGGTACATCAATGAACCAATCATTGATCTATATAAATGAACATCCACTTATTCACCATCTTTATCCTTGAGCAAAGTTTTTTGAGTTTCCATAGGTGTGCTTACTGTCTTGACATCAGTAAAACCAAATTTCTTCAAAATCTCAGTCACATACTTGTCTTGACTGATAAAAATCCCATCTTCCTTTTGCTTTACTTGCAGTCCTAAGAAGAATATGAGTTCTCCCATAGAACTCATATGAAACTTCTTATGAATCATCTTCTCAAACTCAGTGCATAATAATTTCTTTGTAGAGCCAAAAATGATATCATCTACATACACTTGAACTAACAGAATATCACCTTTGTCCCTTTTTATAAACAAAGTCTTGTCTATTTTTCCACTCTAAAACCCATTGTCCAACAAATAAGTTGACAAGGTTTCATACCAAGCTCTAGGAGCTTGATGTAGTCCATAAAGTGCCTTTTCTACTTTGTATACTCTGTCAGGGAAGTCTGGATCCTCAAATCCTGGTGGTTGACAAATATAGACTTCCTCTTTAATTTTACCATAAAGAAAAGCACTTTTGACATCCATCTGGTACACCACAAAGTCTTTAAATAAGGCATAAGCTAAAAATAGCCTAATTGCTTCAATTCTTGCAACTGAGGCAAAGAATTCATCATAGTCTATCCCTTCTTCTTGTGTGTACCCTTGTGCAACCAGTCTTGCTTTATTCTTAATCACAATACCTCTTTCATCCTTTTTGTTTCTGAAGACCCATTTAGTTCCTATAGCTCTTTTTCCATTAGGTAACTCTACCAAAGTCCAAACTTCTTATAATTTAAATTGTAGAAGCTCTTCCTGCATAGATTCTATCCAACTTAGATCCTTTAGTGCATGAATTACCTTTTTGGGTTCTTCTTGTGATAAAAAGCAAGCAAACAAGCAATTTTGAAAGTCTTTATGGTTTGTTCTTTGCTGAACTGAACTAAACAAACCATGTGCTTCCAAATTCTTTGTCATTCTTCTTGTTTGAGGTGCTGAATTCAAGTCTCTAATAATTTGTTCAACTGGATGATCTTTATGTACTCTTGTTGTTGGAATAGGACTGACAGGTATAAATGTATCCAAATTGTTCATGTTAGCCTCTGCACCAACATCTTCATCATTATCTGAATAGACAATATCTTCCAAATTAGGCATATTTGTATCATCAGCACATCCATAGACTATATTCTCATCAACAACATTATCCTCTATGCCAGCAGCATTACCAATTGGACTAACAGTATTAATATTGTTAGTGTTATTGACATTTGCATCCTTCTCTTGATTAAATCTTGGTTCTTCTATACTTGGAACCTCACTATCTTTATTCCCTGGATCTTCAGCATCCTTCTTTTCCTCCTCCCCTGATGATTTGAATCCAGCATCAGGAGAATTCTTTGTATTTTAAGAGAATGATGGATCAGCAGTCCACAATGGTAGCAGTATATAATCTTTGCCAGGTACTGTCTCCATTTTAGCTTTACCTGCATCATCACATGCTTTTGTACCTGCATTACCATTAGACTGATTTAATGCAACAACTGACTTATAATTCATTGAATTTATTAGTGCATCAATATCAAAAATCCATTTTGGTTCACTTCCTACAATATTAGGTGTATCCTCACTAAATTGAACATGCATATTCTCTTTAACTATCCTAGTTCTACTGTTGAATACTCTGAATGCTTTGCTATTGGTAAAGTATCCTACAAAGAACCCTTCATCAACCTTTTCATTAAATTTACCTAGGTGGTCTATGGTATTAAGGATTGTAACAGGACACCCAAATGGTCTCATGAAGCTTAAGGCAGGTTTTCTACCTAGAAAAAGTTCATAAGGGGTCTTGTTGTGAGGCTTGATTACTAACAACCTATTTTGAACATAACAAGCAGTATTAACTGCTTCAGCCCAGAAAGTTGTTGGCAATTTTAAATCAGCTAGCATAGTCCTAGCAGCCTCTATTAGAGTCTTATTTTTCCTTTCTACCACTTCATTTTGTTGTGGAGTCCTAGCAACACTAAATTCCCTCTTAATACCCTTCATTTCACAAAACTGATTCATGACTTTATTCTTGAATTCAGTCCCATTGTCACATCTAATCACTTTCACCCTTAGGTCTATTAGAATTTCTATGCCTGTTATAAATGTTTTAAGGATTTCACTAGTTTCATCCTTAGTGGTTAAAAAGAAAACCCAACTAAACCTACTAAAATCATCTATGACAACTAGGCAGTACATCTTTTTCATTAAGCTCTTTACAAATGTTGGGCCAAACAAATCCATATGCAACATTTGTAATGGTTGGCTGATTGAACTAACTGTTTTGGTCTTACAAGAAGCTCTGTGTTGCTTTCCCTTCTGACAAGCAACACAGGTTTTACAACCCGAATTTAAGGTCAAAATTTTAACCGAGCTTTAATTCTATTTTTAATTTTTATAGAATTTAATTTTAGCCGTTTTAACCAAAAATCGTCATTTTAGCTATTTACGGATCGTGCTTTAGATGTCTATCCGTTTTAATGATCAAGAAATCAACGACTCCATATTTTATCCTCGAGATTTCTATTCTTACTTTTGAGTAAAATTATGAGTTTTGCCCTTTTGTCGATTTAGTAAAAATCGTCGTGTTAATAATTCGCGAGCCGTGCTTAGGATCGTTATCCATTTAAACATCCTAAGAAGTTAAAATTCTATATTATGCCTCGTTGGCTCGAAAATTTTTATTTTTGTAATCCTCGTTTGTTCCCGCGTCTTAGCCGAAATCCTTGTTAAAAATGTTACAAACTTAAGTATACCTTATATTTTTTTTACTTGCACTAAAAATAACACAACAAAACTTAACAAAAAAAATTATAAACCCAAGCCCAAGCCCCCCATTAGACGCCACCCATGAGGCCCAACCCCACACCAACACAAATCTGCTTTCCAGGGATTTGATATGACAGATATGCATGTACAAGTTATTTATAAACCCCATCCTACCTCACAGTTAATAAACATTTAGATATCAAAAAAAAAATTCTTTCATGTTTCTCTTCTTTAGCTTCTGTCGAACCACAACACCAAAGAAAATCCACCATAAAAATTTTCCATTACTTCTAATCACCACTACACACTCCTACAATCAACTACATTAATCCTACATTAACCTATATCAATCCTACAAGAAAATTCACCATGCAAAAGATTTATTAAAATCTTGATTTTTGCTAGTTTCTTGAAGTTTTGGGTGAAGAAAAGGGTTAAGGATTGAAGATTAAGGGTTATACAAGATACGAGTTGCTAGAAAAATCAAAAGATTGGCTAAATTGGGGGTGTTTTTGGATCGGCTAAAATCAAAAGGGACAAGAAGGATTTGTGTTTTCTATTTTCTTGCACTTTTCTAGAGATTGTGAGCATTCTTAAACTCTTATTGATCTTTATTTTCTATTTAATAAGTATGCATTATATTTTTGTATATTATGGAATTCATATGATAAGTGCTAAATTGATATTGAGGTGTTGGTAATTAGTTGGATATGTTAGTGGAAGGAGATAGGTTAGTTAGGTGTATTTGTGGAGTTGTGATGTGGTGAAATTGGCGATTTGTATGATTTTGTAATGGGTCGGTTTATGCAGAAAAGTACAGCCCCCTTTTTCCTGCCGTAAAAATGTTAAGGTTAGAATTTTAGTAAAGATTATAGTAGTGCTTGTTATGACGGACGTTTCCATATAAGGATCGTCCCGTAAATCCTAAAAACGAAGTTTTTACGGCCGATTGAAGTTAGGAAAATTTAGTTAAAA
>BQNB010102694.1:0-24187 GCA_026074375.1 Tanacetum coccineum | reverse complement strand
GCCAAATGCCACTCGTTGGGATTAAATTGGAGCTAAAATGCGACTTTTGCAAATAAAGGGGCTAAAAATGTAAATTTCGAAACTTAAAGGATTTAATTGTCATTTTCGAATTATGATAACTCCAAGGACTGTTTTTGAAACATTCTAAAACTCAGGGACTGAAGTGTAACTATAAAGACCTAAATTAGATTTTATAAACCTAGGGACTAAAGGGTAATATCTAGAAACTTAAGGGTATATTTGTAAACAAAAGTGAAGTAATAAAACACTTAACGAATCGGTCGAATATTAAGACATTCAGACATTAAATGGGTTTAATTAACGACCTAATAAATAAGTATATTTATTAACAATGATTTTACGTTTCTCGAGAACCATCGAAATTATAAATATAATAACCATGTGCACCACCACACAAGTGATAACAGTATATATAAACTTGAAATGGAATTTAGTTTATACAATGAGTCGTTAGCCTAAATGTGTAGACTAAGACTTGACCGTATTTACTTAGGTACTTGACGGTGTGATTCATTGCTTACTTGGATATTTATTATCATTCAGAGAACTACCTGCTAAGGTGAGTTCATAGCCCCATATTTTACAATTATTTAAATGATTTACATCCTTGGGGTGAGAACATGCTTTGTTTTACAAATTGGACGCAAGTGTACATTTTATATAATGATTACGTGTTTGTCTAAGTAGTGATAACCCACTGAGCCTTTTATCATGAACTGTCAATTACTAGATTATGAGCGCGAACATTATAGATAGATCTATTTGGGATTGACAATCCCCGTTCGGGTTATTAGCTATCACTGGGAACGAACGTATACCATGTCGGATTTGGGATGTTTCAGGTTAAAACATCATTCACGTCATTCACGGACACTTGTGGCAAATTTATTTGCAATTAATATCGTCGAGCTTCGGTGTCATGAGCTTAGGAAAACGTAATCACTTTTTTATGATGTTTGCATATGTTGCTTAATCATACATTTGGAAATCTTGTGGACCTATAAATGATTTACATAAACCTATGAATTCACCAACATTATGGGGACAATTGTTATAAACCAGAATCTTTACATATATTGTTGAACAATTGAAGCCCATGGGTTATGTACAAATATAGTATATTTGTTAAATCCCAATGTATCACTTTGCCACACGGAACATGTGTAGGTGGTCGTTATCATAGCTTAATGTGTTATGGAGCCATTAATGTAACGCCCCTCAGATATTCAACATTACGATGCGTACTCAGATTTGAGGGTGTTACAGATTGGTACCAGAGCCAAGGTTATAGAGAACCAGGTCAAAAGTCTTGTCTGGACTATAACCATTTTCAAACACTTGATTTACAAACGGGGTTTGTATGGGACATACATGCATTACTTGGTTACATCTAGCACATATATGCTTACATGACATGCATTGTTTTAGCATTAGTAGGGTACTAAGTGCTTACATGATTGATATATGTGTATATAAATGATATTACGTATATTACTATAAGACTTTTATAGTTAAAGTTTACAGACATATCATACCGATCTTTCTTATAAGTAATACTTATATAAGTTATTTTTGCTTTTTGCAGTAGTCATGTCTTCCGCGACATATGCAGTTACCTACACTTCCGTTTACACCGACTCTTGAAGCCCGGCAGAGCCTTCTGGGAGCGCAAGATCACACATGAGTCAAGAATCCCCACCCCCACACATCTCCATATTGATGAGGATGGTATCTGAGGGAGGTATTCCACGGGTCATCGTATTAGGATACGACGGATAATACTCCGTTACAGCAGTAGCCCTACCATCACCGGATACATACCAGGGCCCAGAGGATCCACATGACCCACTGTTTTTCAGGTTACGAGGATGAGCGTGTGCACTATGTTCCGTACAGGCACTTGATCCTGACTACGTGTCAGTTGCCTATCCTTTATATCCCTGTGTAATATACCATTGGAAGGATGAGCTATGAGTTTCGGCTGAGGAGCAGACATTACCTCCCGTTGATTCACCCCACTGCTAAGATCACCGGATACTGTTATATGCGTCGGATCTCGAGGAGGATCCAGAGGAGTACGAGGGTGATGAGACAGAGGATGGTCCGGTTGACTATCCTATGGACGGGGGAGATGATGGAGATGGTGATGACGGCGATTCGTCTGGGGATGACGCTGATGAGGATGAGGATGATGAGGACGAGGAGGAGGAGGAGGAGGAGCACTTAGCTCTGGATGACTCTACTATTGTTGCACATGTTGATGAGCCTATTTTCCCACCTGAGAGAACAGAGCATGTTATACCACCATCCTCAACTGACATTACTATTGGGGCTAGGATTACCGTCCGGCCTCAGATTTCCATATCCCTTCCACTAGAGGCAGAGGTTGAGAGACTTCTGGCCAGGACTACTCCATCACTATCACCACCTATCTCACTATCACCACCTTCTGCAGGAAAGCGCCTTGCAAGGTGCACAGCCCCACCTTCACATTCATCACCATTACTACCATCATCTGGGTGTCCAACCCAAATCTAGACACTCAGGATATCATCCACTCAGGCTCTCATTGATGCAGTTACTGCCGCATTACCATCACCTTCACTACCACCACAACACCACTTATACCAATACCCACCACCTCGTTGACCATAGGGACGATAGGATTCCCGAGTCTGAGCAGCCACCTCGTAAGAGGTTGTGTTTGTCCACTCTAGGCTCCCGATATGAGATTGGAGAGAGTTCTACCGCTAGACCTACCAAAGGTCGGGGGATAGATTATGGGTTTGTTAGCACGGTAGATGTCGAAGAGAGGAGTCAAGGGATTAGGGATGTTGGGTACGGTATTAGGGATACTTGGGTAGATCCGGCAGAGGCAGTTCCTGAGATAGCACCTATGACCATGGGAGAGGTCAATACTAGGGTCACAAAGCTTGCTGAGCTCAATGGAGCATGATTACACTTGTCTGGTTGCTTTACTGAGGGTATGCTCGGATAGTAGGTCTTGTATATCACAGCGAGTCAATATAGACTCGTAGCGGTTCGATTTGCTTATAGGGGATAAGATGACTCTTCAGGAGACGGTATGGATGGTAGAGGAGGAGGCCTATGCTTCCCGAGAGGCTTGGGCTCACTCGATAGGATTGAGTCAGGCGACTCATCAGGAGCTTCAGACCCATCGTGATCATGTGTATGCACACGAGACCCATCTCCAGGCACACCAGACACAGCTACAACTGCAGAGTACTCTCATTCAGACACAACATCAGGTACATGAGACTCGCTTTCAGATGCAGCAGGCTGAGTTAGCAGCACTTCGAGAGACTGACCATAGACGTCAGGACCAGATGGTAGAGACTCTCTGAGTGATTAGAGACATGAGGCGAGAGATGAGCGACATGCAGGCCGAGTTGTTATCACTGCGAGAGCAGCAGAGGAGAGCTAGACAGCCAGGACCAGAGGCTAGGATTCCAGATCACCAGGATGCTTCTGGAGATGCTGACAGCCACATCTAGTGATTTATGTTATTTTATCTTGCTAGGTCATTGTACAGGCATGTTAAGTATTAGGGGTTTTTTTTCCACTTCCCCCCACACACCCCCCCCCCCCTCTTCTTTTTCTCTTTTTTTCCCCTGCTAACATTACTTAGATCTATTTGTTATTGTATTATGTGTACTCCGACAACTATTTCATGTAAAAATTTCAAAGTTATGAATGAAATAGATGTGTTATGTTATACTATATACCTCTCTTGTGTTGATATCTCATCTACACATTATTATATTCGGTCATATAACCTCATGTTTTATCTTTTGTGATCTAAGACAAATCATGGCACCTTTACGACCAGAAGAGGACCAAATACCTCCTGTTGTTAACAACACAAACCCAAAACAACATGACTCCAGGAATCATCAAAGCAATGATTAACCAGCTACTTTTGCGAAAACTCCCACCAATGGAGTTGGAAGCCACAGTTCGCACCGAGGATAATCCGACAGACGTCCAAACTGCGCGCCCTTGTTTTTACACTGACTTCATGAAGTGTCAACCTTTGAACTTCAAGGGAACTGAGGCCTCATGGTCGGTTTGATCGGTGGATTGAGAAGAATGGGAGTAAGTATTTCTATATAAGTGGTTGTGCTAGTTGAGAATCAAGTAAAAGTTTTGATACCTGACACTCTGTTGGTGCTGCTTTTTTGTGATTGGTGGGAATGGTCAGATAGAACCTTAGGTCCTGAGTGCGTATTACAATGACTGGGACAGTAGGAAAGTACTCAAGAAAAAAGATGACGAACAAGTATTATCCGGGGTGAATCAAGATTTTGAAATCGAGTTGTGGACTAAAGGTTCAAGGGGAACGAAGTCCAGCATAACTGAACTATTCCAAGAGCTAACCTATGATTTGTACAAATTTGTTGCCAACGAAAACCGGAGAAGGTACAAGTACATTAGTGGACTTCCTGACAACTTTTATGGAACGTCAAGTCTGCCAGACCCAAAGACGTTGGATGAGATATTGAGTTAGCCTAATGACTTGATGGATCAAAAAATCAGCACTACGCGGAAGTAGTCTGTACAACAAAAGAAGGCTGATGATTCATCCAGTAACAACCTGGGTCACCAGCAACAACCTTCAAGAGGCAGAATGTCGCCAAGGTCTAAAATATGGGGACAGGCGGAAAGTAAAAAAGTAGCCGATGGGGATCTCTGCCCAAGTTCATCAAGTGTCATCTTTCACCACAATGGCCCGTTGCACCCAAAGGGCCACAAGTGCAAACAAAGTAGGGCATTTAGCCGTGATTTGCAAGGAGTACTGTAATTCAAATGTTGCAAATACCCGAGAAGGGCAATGGGGCAGCTCCAAGGAAATGGTGTTTTTGAGTGTGTGAGCACAGGGTTATTCAAAAGTAGATTGTCCTAAGCTGAAGAATAAAGGATGGAGAAGAAATGGGGGGAAATGCAAAGCTGGGTTTATTGCAGTTGGGAATGCAGAAAGACAAAGAGAGGGAATGATCAGGAAACCCTTGATGCCAATGTCGTCAGGGTTCGTTCCTCTTAAATAACCAATATGCATCTATCTATTGACCACCGGTGCCGATAGAAGCTTTATATCCACTGCATTTAGTTCCTTGATTAACATCGCCCCAACTCCATTAGAAAATTGTTATGATGTCAAATTAGCTGATGGGAAGTTAGTCGGGATAGACACTATAATACGAGGGTTGCCACTTTAAAATTTCGTTAAACTCGTTCAACATAGACCTAATGCCCGTAGATAGAAACTTGGGTAGTTTCGATGTATTATCGGTATGATGGTTAAGAGAGTCACGTACCGTGATCGTGTGCGTTGAGAAAACTTGTTCAAGTTACCTATGGAAATGAAACTTTGATTTTTGTGGCTAACAGAAAAGTAACAACGGGAGAGAATCCCGATTGACAGTTATCTCATGCTCAAAGGCTCAAGAGTACATGGCAAAAGGATGCCAGGTCTTTTTGGCACAAATATCCGCCAAGAAAGAGGATGATAAGTCAGAAGGAAAACAAATAAAGGACGTACCAATCGTCTAAGATTTTCCTAAAGTATTTCCTGAAGACTTGCCAGGTCTTCCTCTGGCTCGACCAGTGGAATTCCAAATCGACTTAATTCCAGGAGCCGCACCCGTAGCTCGAGCACCGTATCGATTGGCTTCATCTAAAATGAAGGAATTATCGGAACAATTACAAGAGCTTTTCGACAAAGGGATTCATTAAGGCCTAGTTCCTCACCTTGGGGAGCACCCACTCTAATTCGTTAAAACAGAAAGTGAATGTGTCATTCAGGGATGTGCATCGAACTACCGTGTTAAGTTATAATAAACTGACAGGTGAAGAATCGCTATCCACTCGAGGTCGCGACGGATTTATTTGATCAAACTTCAAGGAAATCCAGTATCTATTCGTAAAATATATATGACGATCTGGATATCTCCAGCTTTGATTGCGAGAATACATGGACATGCCAAAAACATCTTTCGAACTCGGTATGGTCAATACGAGTTCCAGGTTTTGCCATTCGGACGACAAATCACCTGCGGTATTAATGGACCTTATGAACCCGGATAAAGTTTCGTAATCGTTTTTATTGATGACATACTGATTTATTCAAAGAACGAGGAAAAGAGCACGAAGAACTCATCTTAAAGGCAATTTTGGAATTGCTTAAGAAGGATCAGTTATATGCTAAGTTTTCAAAATATGAATTTTGGATTCCGAAGGTACAATTCCTCGGTCACGTCATTGATAACAGAGGCATACATGTAGATCCAGCCAAGATAGAAGCTATCAAAGATTGGGCATCTCCTAAGACACCAACGGAGATCCGGCCAATCTTTTTAGGTTCTTGACTGGTTAACTATCGAAGGTTCATTCGCAGGTTTTCAAAGATTTCTTAGTCAATGACGACTTACTCAGAAAGGAATCAAGTTCGAACTGGGGGTGGAAAAAAAGAAGAGAACGCTTTTCAGTTAATAAAGCAGAAGTTGTGCAGTGCACCAATTCTGGCATTACCTGAAGGGAGCGAAGACTTTGTGGTCTACTGCGATGCGTCACACAAGGGTTTAGGTGCTGTATTGATGCAGAGAGAGAAGGTGATTGCTTATGATTCTCGACAACTAAAAGTTCACGAGAAGAACTACACCCGCCATGATTTAGAACTTGGATCGGTGGTATTTGCTCTAAAAATATGGAGACACTATCTTTACGGAACCATATGCACCGTGTTCACCGACCATAAAAGCCTACAACACATTCTCGACCAGAAGGAGCTTAACATGAGGCAGCGCCATTGGCTAGAATTGCTAAGTGATTACGATTGCGACATTTGTTATCACCCGGGGATGCCGATGCGTTGAGCCGTAAGGAACGGATTGAGCCATTGAGGGTTTGAGCCTTAGTTATGACAATTGGCTTGGATCTTCCCAAACGAATATTAGAAGCTCAGATCGAAGCCCAGAAACTAGAGAATCTCATGAATGAAGACGTAGGCGGTATAATCAAAAGGGATATACCCAAGGAAAGATTGGAACCACGTGCCGATGGAACCTTATGTTTACACGGCAGGAGTTGGTTACCTTACTATGGAGACTTAAGATCCGTGATTATGCACGAATCCCACAAGTCAAAATATTCTATCCATCCCAGTTCGGAGAAGATGTATCAAGACATGAAAAAGCTATATTGGTGGCCCAATATGAAGGCAGACATCGCCACGTATGTTAGAAAATGCCTGACGTGTGCAAGGGTCAAGGCCGAACATCAAAGGCCATCAGGACTGCTAGTACAACCAGAGATACCCGAGTGGAAGTGGGATAATATCACGATGGATTTATCACCAAGCTTCCTAAGTCGTCGCAAGGTTTTGACACCATCTGGGTGATTGTGGATCGACTTACAAAATCTGCTCACTTCTTGCCAATAAGGGAGAATGACCCATTGGACAAGTTGGCAAGGTTGTACCTGAACAGGATAGTGGCAAGACACGGGATACCTGCCTTAATTATCTGTGATCGTGATGGAAGATTTACTTCAAATTTTTGGAGATCATTTCAGAAAGCTTTGGGTACAGATATTTGTATGAGCGTTGCGCATCATCCAGAAACTGACAGCCAGAGCGAGAGAACCATTCAAACTCTCGAGGACATGCTACGTGCTTGCGTGATCAATTTTGGCAAGGGCTGGGTTAAACATTTGCCATTGGCCGAGTTTTCATACAACAACAGTTATCACGCTAGCATAAAGGCCGCCCCTTATGAGGCATTGTATGGTCGAAAATGTCGATCACCGGTGTGCTGGGCCGAGGTTGGGGAAGCTCAACTGACTGGCCCAGAGTTAATCCAAGAAACAACAGAAAAGATCGTCCTGATCAAGCAGAGGATGCAAGCTGCTCAGGATCGACAAAAGAGCTACGCTGATCGGAAGCGAAAGCCGATGGAATTCGAAGTTGGGGATAGAGTTATGCTCAAGGTCTCACCTTGGAAAGGGGTTGTACGATTCGGTAAGCGGGGCAAGCTGAATCCGAGATACGTCGGACCTTTCAGAGTGTTAGCCAAAGTTGGGAAAGTTGCCTACAAGCTGGAACTTCCCCAAGAATTGAGCAGAGTTCATCATACCTTCCATGTGTCTAATCTGAAGAAATGTTACGCTGACGAACCATTAGTCGTGCCGTTGGAAGGAGTTCACATTGATGACACGCTCCAGTTTGTGGAAGAGCCCGTTGAAATTATGGAACGGGAGATCAAACGATTGAAGCGAAGCCGGATACCATTGGTTAAGGTTCGCTGGAACTCTAGGCGGGGCCCTGAGTTCACCTGGGAACGTGAAGATTCGTTCAAAAAGAAATACCCACATCTCTTCACAAAATGGGCTTCGTCATCTACTACAAGGTCTTAAGCTTTGAGGACAATGCTCATTTTTTAAACTGGTGGATTTGGGAGACAGTAAAATTTCTCATTTTCAGTCATGTAAGACACTATTATATGTTCTATATTTATTTTTAGTCGATACGGGTTTACTTTTAATTTTGCTTTTATGCTAAATCGCGGAGACTGAATAATCCACATAACGTAAATGGTCACCAAATAAATTAAGGTTTATGTCAAGTACGTGTCTAGTAATTATTAGGACAATAAGTATTGGCTTTGCTCATTTTATTTTTATTGGTCGCGTAAATGGCTTACGTTTCGCAATAAAATGCACTTAGATGCACCACAAAAATACCTAGACTTACCTAGACTCAAACCAATACCCATTTTAAATGCCTAAACACAAAACTTGACCAAAACTTATGTTAATAACACAAGTTAGCCGAATTTTGCTAAGTAAAGCTCACAAGAATTGTCCTAAGTGATTTATCTAGCAAAGAAATCCTCTAATGATCTTAACAAGTACATGTACATTCTAATCCTCATAAATGCTAGTCCTAATGGTCTCCTACTAGCTTGTTAACCATTGGATAGTAATCCTTTTGTTTCTTTGATCCTCCTAGGCGTGGCAAATTAAGAGAACACACAAACCATGATCTAAAATCTTAAGCAATCTTGTACAATTCAAGGATAATTAAGGAAATGTCCTTGTGTCTCCCACTGTTATTAAACAAAAGGTTTTAAATACCATTTCTTTGTTTCTTTCCTTCTTATGTCTGCGGTTAACCCAAGCCCCAACCACAAAAACCTAAAGATTCCACTAGCTAAGTAAATCTTAGACATCTTGAGGCTTCATTTTAAGCTTGTACTTAGTGGTATATTAACAAAACCATGGGTGATTAACTAAAAACCCATGAAACCTCTCATTAGGGCATGCTTTTGGTTAAGGGGAGAGAACTAGGAAGAGTAACTAGCCTCATTGTTATAAATCAAGACGCACTAATTTTTACTTGACACTCTTCCTTATCAACTTAAACTCTCTAAAGTATAAAAACACTACCACTTAATCCTTGGTTTCATTAGGCATACATTGTAAACCGAACCTTATTTCGAACCCCACATTTCTATTCCAAGATACAAAGGTGCTTTACGATCACGAATAAG
This sequence comes from Tanacetum coccineum, assembly GCA_026074375.1. Classification (NCBI taxonomy): domain Eukaryota; kingdom Viridiplantae; phylum Streptophyta; class Magnoliopsida; order Asterales; family Asteraceae; genus Tanacetum; species Tanacetum coccineum. The sequence goes on along the minus strand of BQNB010102694.1, from coordinate 14,600 downwards.
AGCCTAAGAAGTGGGTTATAAGCTTTGGAGCTTATATTTATACACGTTGGGTGTATACGGGTTGAACTCACTACGCAAACCACGAACCAAAATCTTAAGACATTTGTAAGTCGCTACTAAGTCTTTTACATCATTTGTAATTTGTATATCCTTGATTAATTTCTATGTCGTGTTAAAACTTGAGTTAAATACTCACGGGTACGTAAAACATGCATGTTTTGACTCATGCATGGTTCACGCACCAATATATGTTATACAATACGAACTTGTGTAGTGCTAGGGTAATTTAAACATGACTAACTATCGTATAGAGGCCTAACAATTCATTTGAAATGCAAAGATAAATACCAACTTGAAATCTATCGCGTATACTTGGCGTACATAAATCCTATACGTAAACACTTTCTAAAAACGTAACCATTAGCCTTGGGAACACCTACAACGACCTTTAGACAAGTGCATGTAACGAACATCAAATTAAAAACGTTAACTAGTACCAAGATGGTATGTCACGACCTAGAGACCAAGTTGTTAGAATAAAGTAGCTAATTTCGGGTCTTAATGGGTTTAACGGTCTACGGTTGGAGGCCTAACAGGCCTAACGAGCTCGTGAAATAAGCCACGGCTTATTTATAAGCTATACGAGTTTGAATATGAGTTGAGAGTATTTAAATAATAAACTTGGACCTTAACTTGTCTTTCGAAACCAAACGAAACCCTTAATGGGCTTGTTAGCCCATTAATGAGCCCTATACGAGTAATAAGCTCATAATAAGCCCAAGACAGCTTATTAAGATACTCTTATAGTCTAAATATGCTTAATGGACCTTGAAATAGTTAATGGACCCAAATGGACCAAACCAAAAGCTTTGAAAACCCATTCGGGCCTTAAATGGGCTCAACAAGCCTAATGCCGAGAGCTTATTGGCTTATTTGATAAGCTGACCAACGAAACAGATTAAATGGAATTAAGACGAATAGAAAATTTGCTAAAATGCCTAAGAAACATATTAAGGTATTATCGCGGTTTGATTTTGTTGGGCTTGTGAGCCTAATAGGCTCGAAATAAGCTACAATAAGCTCCCCGAGCTTATTTACAGCTTATCAGGCCCCACTGAGCTTATTGAGGACCTTTGAACTTATTAAACCATAACGGATCTTTCAAACATTTTACGGGCCTTAACAGGCCCACAAGGGACCATTAGCTAAAAAAGAAAGCTCGAAATGCTTTATTTTTAAGCTATGAAGCCAGTGTTGTGTTGCTTATTTGGACTAAATAAAGCCAAATGCCACTCGTTAGGATTAAATTGGAGCTAAAATGTATTTTTTACAAATAAAGGGGCTAAAAATGTAAATTTTGAAACTTAAGGGATTAAATTGTTATTTTCGAATTGTGATAACTCCAGGGACTGTTTTTGAAACATTCTGAAACTCATGTACTGAAGTGTAACTATAAAGACCTAAATTACATTTTTGTAAACTTAAAGGACTAATTATGTAATTATCGAAACTAAAGGGTTTAAAGTGTAAATGTTTATATTTTATAAACCTAGGGACTAAAGGGTAATATCTAGAAACTTAAGGGTATATTTGTGAACAAAAGTGAATTAATAAAACACTTAACGAATCGGTCGAATATTAAGATATTCGGACATTAAACGGGTTTAATTAACGACTTAATAAATAAGTATATTTATTAACAATGATTTCACGTTTCCCGAGAACCATCAAAATTATAAATACAATAATCATGTGCACCACCACACAAGTGATAACAGTATATATAAACTTGAAATGGAATTTAGTTTATACAATGAGTCGTTAGCCTAAATGTGTAGACTAAGACTTGACCGTATTTACTTAGGTATTTGACGGTGTGATTCATTGCTTACTTGGATATTTATTATCATTCAGAGAACTACCTGCTAAGGTGAGTTCATAGCCCCATGTTTTACAATTATTTAAATGATTTACATCGTTGGGGTGAGAACATGCTTTGTTTTACAAATTGGACGCAAGTGTACATTTTATACTATGATTACGTGTTTGCCTGAGTAACTATAACCCATTATGTCCATCATCATGAACTGTTAATTGCATAGATGTAATTGGGAATTGCATTATGTGGGCGCGAATGTTATGAATAGATCTATTAGGGATTGACAATCCCCGTTCGGGTGACTAGCTATCACCGGGAACGAACGCATATCATGTCGAATTTGGGATTGTTGCACGGTTTTAGCACATCATTCTCGGACATTTTTGGCAAATTTATTTGCATTCATATACGTCGAGCTTCGGTGTCATGAGCTTAGGAAAACGTAATCACATTTTATGATGTTTGTATTTGTTGCTTAATCATACACTTGGAAATCTTGCGGTCCTACAAATGATTTACATAAACCTATGAATTCACCAACGAGGTGCGATGATACATTGGAAGTCAATAATTAAAGAGTCAACATTAAAGATTTGGGGTCTTATTACATTTTGGGGACAATTGTTATAAACCGGAATCTTTACATATATTGTTGAACAATTTGAAGCCATGGGCTTATGTAACAAACAAGTATTTTGTTAATCCAATGTATCTTTTTCAAACGACACGTTTAGTAGTCGTTCTCAGATCTTGTGCTATTGATCCATAAAGTAACGCCCTCGGATATTCAACATTCCGCTGCGTACTCAGATTTGAGGGTGTTACAGATTGGTATCAGAGCCAAGGTTATAGAGAACCAGGTCAAAAGTTTTGTCTGGACTATAACCATTTTCAAACACTGTTTTCACAAATGGGATTTGCGAGGGACATACATGCATTACTTGTTTACATCTAGCACATATATGCTTACATGACATGCATTGTTTTAGCATTAGTAGGGTACTAAGTGCTTACATGATTGATATACGTGTATATAAATGGTATTACGTATATTACTATAAGACTTTTATAGTTAAAGCTTACAGACATATCATACCGATCTTTCCTATAAGTAATACTTATATAGGTTATTTTGCTTTTTGCAATAATCATGTCTTCTGCTACATCTGCTGTTACCTACACTTCCGTTTACACCGACTCTGAGCCCGACAGAGCCATCTAGGGAGCCGATGATGAGGAGATATCTGAGGGAGGTATTCCACGAGTCATCGTATTAGGATACGACGGACTCCCGATACAGCCAGTAGCCCCACCATCACCGGATTACATACCAGGCCCAGAGGATCCACAGACACCGCTAGTTCCTCAGGACGAGGATAAGCGTGAGCCTATGTTCGTACAGGCACATGATCCTGACTACGTGCCAGAGCCTATATACCCTAAGTATATACCATTGGAGGATGAGCATGAGTTTCCGGCTGAGGAGCAACCATTACCTCCTGTTGATTCACCTACTGCTGAGTCACCCGGATATGTTACTGAGTCGGATCCCGAGGAGGATCCAGAGGAGTACGAGGATGATGAGACAGAGGATGGTCTGGTTGACTATCCTATGGACGGGGGAGATGATGGAGATAATGATGACGGCGATTCATCTGGGATGACGCTGATGGTGAGGATGAGGATGAGGAGGATGAGGACGAGGAGAAGGAGGAGGAGCACTTAGCTCCGGCCGACTCTACTATTGTTGCACCTGTTGATGAGCCTGTTTTCCCACCTGAGGGAATAGAGCCTGTAATACCACCACCCTCCACTGACATTACTATTGGGGCTAGGATTACCGTCCGGCCGCAGACTTCCATATCCCTTCCACCAGAGGCAGAGGTTGAGAGACTTCTGGCCATGACTAATCCATCACCATCACCATCTATCTCACTATCACCACCCTCTGTAGGAGAGCACCTTGCTAGGTGAAAAGCCCCACCTGCACATTCATCACCATTACTACCATCATCTGGGTATCCAACCTAAATCCAGACACTCAGGATACCATCCACTCAGGCTCTCATTGATGCAGTTACTGCCGCATTACCATCACCTTCACTACCATCACTACCACCATCACTATACATACCACCACCTGTTGACCGTAGGGATGATATTCTCGAGTCTGAGCAGCCTCCCCGCAAGAGGTTGTGTTTGTCCACTCTAGGCTCCCGATACGAAAAGTTGACGTATGGTTTTTATTTAAACTCGTGTATATAAGGGTTTTGTTCACGTTAGAGTCTAAGCTTTCATGTGGACGAAACATTTTAAGTCCTTGTCGTGTTAAATCACTTTGTACATATGTTTTATTAGTTTTTTATACCACCCTTGTGCTATTATACGCATGTATGTGCGTATACTTGGCGTGCTTGGTCTTTTGAGACGCACACACCCACGTTAGCTTATCATATATGTATATACGTGACATTTATACTAGGCATGTATATTACGATTTGAAATATGACAAGAATGGCTTAATAACGAGACTTACAATGGTCCTAGCGTCTTGGTTTTGGATTATGAAGCACACCCGAAAGATTTACACCCAATGTGTATCACCCTAAGCTTAAAAGCTTATATACCCGACTTCCTTAGCTCGTGTTTCCCCTTAAACCTTTAGACTTGATCCTAAATGCTTCCTTGAGTCCTTAGAGTGTATGTGGTTTGCGTATGGGTTTGGTTATGATAGAGCCGAATGGAAATAGGGAGTAAATGGGGGAGGTTTATCTTAGAGAGAGTTTAAGAGTTTTTGGAACTATATTTTGTGAACTTATGAGTGGTATTTATAGGCATGAGAACTAGTTACATCCTCTAGTCACTAAATCAAAACCAAACCGTGCCCTATTAGTGGTTTTTAAGGATTCTAGTTAGCTACCCCTTGTATTTGGTTAAACCACTAAGTACCATCCTTAATTGTGATGTGTTTGTATAAGATTTACTTAGATACTAGGAAATCTTATGGTTTGTATACATACATTGTATGTAACCGGCACCCAAGAGAGAAAGAGAGGCAATTTGGGTATTATCCAATGTATATTAGGTTAGTGGAGACAATTAGGACAAGTATTAATGAGAACTAGGATGTACAAGTACTTGTGAGGATCATTAGGAGATTTTCTAGGTGTGTTTGTGTATGTAACCGGCCCTTAGTGGGTTACATTCACAAAATTGATTTAATTTTTATGTTTAAGGTTTAAAAGCGGGTATTGGTTTGAGTCTAGGCAAGTCTAGGTATTTCCGGGGTATGTCCAAATGTATTTTATTGTGAAACGTAACCCTTTTACATGACCAATAACAATAAAAATACGCAAAGTACATAATTATCTTCTTAATAATTATTTAATACTTGGTTGATGCAAACCTTAATTTATTTGATGACCGTTTACATTAATTGATTATTTCTAGTCTACGCGGTTTAGCTTGAAAGTAAGTATTAAAAGTAAACGCGTGTCGGACCAAAATAAATAGTGACGAATAATAGACGTCGTAAAATGACCTGAAATTGAGAAATGTTACAGTCTCCACCCGTTAGAAGAGCTTTGTCCTCAAAGTTTAAGACCTTGTAGTGGATGACGAAGCCCGGTTTGTGAAGAGTTGTGGGTATTTTTGTTTGAACAAATCTTCACATTCCCAGGTGAACTTAGGGCCCCGCCTAGAGTTCCAGCGAACCTTAACCAATGGTATCCGGCTTCGCTTTAATTGTTTGATCTCCCGTTCTATAATTTCAACGGGCTCTTCCACAAATTGGAGCTTATCGTCAACATGAATTCCTTCTAACAGCATGACTAATGATTCATCAGCGTAACATTTCTTCAGATTAGACACATGGAAAGTATTGTGAACTCTGCTCAACTCTTGAGGAAGTTTCAGCCTGTAGGCAACTTTCCTAACTTTTGCTAACACCTTGAAAGGTCTGACATATCTCGAGTTCAGCTTGCCTTGCTTACCGAACCGTACGACCCCTTTCCAAGGTGAGACCTTGAGCATAACTTTGTCCCCAACCTCAAACTCCATCGGCTTTTGTTTCCTATCGGCATAGCTCTTTTGTCGATCCTTAGCAGCTTGCATCCTTTGCTTGATCATGACGATCTTTTCTGTTGTTTCTTGGATCAATTCCAGACCAGTCAGTTGGGCTTCCCTAACCTCGGCCCAGCACACCGGTGATCGCTATTTTCGACAATACGGTGCGTCATAAAGGGCGGCCTTTATGCTAGTGTGATAACTATTGTTGTAGGAAAACTCGGCCAATGGAAAATGTTTAACCCAACCTTTGCCAAAATCGATCACGCAAGCACGTAGCATATCCTCAAGAGTTTGAATGGTTCTCTGCTCTGGCCGTCAGTTTCTGGATGATACGCAGTGCTCATACTAATATCTGTACCCAAAGCTTTCTGAAATGATCTCCAGAAATTTGAAGTAAATCTTCCATCACGATCACAGATAATTGAGGCAGGTATCCCGTGTCTTGCCACTATCCTGTTCAGGTACAACCTTGCCAACTTGTCCAATGGATCATTCTCCCTTATTGGCAAGAAGTGAGCAGATTTTGTAAGTCGATCCACAATCACCCAGATGGTGTCAAAACCTTGCGATGACTTAGGAAGCTTGGTGATAAAATCCATCGTGATATTATCCCACTTCCATTCGGGTATCTCAGGTTGTACTAGCAATCCTGATGGCCTTTGATGTTCGGCCTTGACCCTTGCACATGTTAAGCATTTACTAACATACGTGGCGATGTCAGCCTTCATGTTGGGCCACCAATATAGCTTTTTCATGTCTTGATACATCTTTTCCGAACCGGGATGGATAGAATATTTTGACTTGTGTGATTCGTGCATAATCACGGGTCTTAAGTCTCCATAGCAAGGTAGCCAACTCCTGCCGTGTAAACATAGTGTTCCATCGGCACGTGGTTCCAATCTTTCCTTGGGTATATCTGTTGGGATTTATAGATTTTATGAGACAAAAGAGCAAAAGAATGAAACAAGAGGGACTAATTAAGCATTATGGAATTCTACAAAAGATGGAGGATTCTACAAGATATGATAAAGAAGGAAACAAGATCAACATTGAAGACTGTCTTAAAAAGATAAAGACCAAGTTAATGCTGATTGAAGATAAGTTACAACTTGGAGATTAATGCTATTAATGTTGATTGAATTGTTGATTAGGAAGATTTAATAGCATTAATGTTGATTAATGTCATTAATGCTATTAAAGATGTTTCCTAATAATAGCATTAATGTTGATTAATGCTATTAATTCTATTAAAGATGTTTCCTAATTTAATTATGATTTCCTTTGTAAAAGTCTTATGTTCTCTCTATATAAAGAGACATAGACGTATTGTTTTAAGGGCGTGCCAAAAAGTGTGTGTGTACACCAAAGGTGTAAAACGTGTTGTGTGTGTGGGTTTACACGTCCCACAAGAGATAGATGCTAGCATGGTGGTGTAGCCTCAAGAATCTTATGATTCCTGTTACAGTTTGTTGATGTAACCGTCTTACCATTGATCAGGTAAGATTGGGGCTTGTAGTAGTCATTACACCACTTCCTTATTAACCACAAGGACTGACTTTGCCAATCACCCAAAGTTTAAATTCTTTTACCCGTTTTCAGTTAAAAAATGGCGCCAAGGGTTTAGTCACTATTCATCATCGTTCCAAACATGCCCTCTCCTCATATCAAGGGGCAAGTCTTAATCAAACGGCAAAAAGGACAATTCAAGGTATAATGAAACTCGCTGACAGGGGGTAATCACGTCATCAAAGACTCTTATTGGTTGAAACCCACAAGGGGAATGCCACGTTGGACATGAGAAAACACACAAGGAGGGGATTTTTATACTCGGGCTACTCACGGAATAAGCACAAGAGCATCACACGGATTGCCACGCTGGCAATCCGTGTGAATCCCAAGACTTGATCAAACGGCCAAAAATGACTCACCAATGATTGATGGAATGTACGGTGTTGATTAGAAGGAGCGTGTAGAGCAAGGAAAGACTAGAAGGTTCAGCTTGTAGCTATAAATAGCACTCTCACACACACACATTTCATCTTCTTTTTCCTTTTATACACCTAGTTAGCTTTTAGAATTTTTAAGTTTTAGCTTATATAACTTTCCTTTAAATGTAATTTTCATTAAAGCTTTTGTAGTTTAATTTTCCAAAGCATTGTACCTCTTTTATTTGTTAATGAAATCAAACGTTTGGTTTATATAAGCTGTTTTTATTCATAAGCTCTTAATCATTCTCATATGTTAAGCTAATGTTCTATAAGTTACTCAAAAGCTCTTACAAGTCTATAAGCTTGTGATAGAGCTCATTTGCTCATTTAATCTACTTAAATCATAAAATCAGCTAAATACCTTGTCTATTGGATTATAAGCTTTTGGAAGGGGATCCAAAGATAGAAGGGATCCCAAGGACTTTACTGGCTTATCTTAGGATAAGCCAGAGCTGTTGATAAGCTCATTTGAGCCCTTTAGCTTCTGTTTAGCTGAAGCCTTCTAGTAAGTCCTCATTTAATTTCTTTTGTTTTTTCAATTTATAGCTTAATAATTGCTTATTAGTGTAGATCTGCTTATTTACTAAATCTAGTTGCTTATTTGTGCTTATTAGTTATCTCTTTGAGCTTATTAGTTATAATTTTCATCTGATTTTAGTTTAGGTAACTTAGCTTTTAAATTTATCATTTACTGTCTTAAGAATCACTAAAAAGCTAAAAATAATTAGTTTTAGTCTTTAAAAAACTTTTGATTCTAGCTTAAATGTAGTTATGGATTTATGTTTACTAAGGTTGTCATAAGCTTCTGAATATCTGGTATTAAAGTTTTAATAAGTAGATTTTAATCTCATAAGTTCTTTGAAATCTGTCATTGTTAAAAGGGGTGTTTGGTTTAAGGTAGTTTGACCTTTAATAGTCAAAGGTTTTTGATAAAAGTTTTTGAACCAGCTTTGATTTAGTCTAAAATGGGTAGTTTAGTGGTTTTCTTAAGTTAGTTTTCAAAAATTGAAAAGTTTAAGTTCATATGGTTGTCTCAGCACCAGGGCAAATTTTCCTCTTTTCTTTGCTAGCTTAAAAGTGATCCAAGTTTTCCTAGGCTTAGAATTGGCTTGTGTAGTGTTCTAACACTCTCATTGAGTAAGTCTAGTGCAGGGGAAACCACCTTGGTTGCCTGCATTTTTGGTTTAACCAAATCTGTCAATTGCACCAGCAGTATTAACAATAAGTTAATATTGTTGGTCTTATTGAATCAAAATTAGGTTAGTTTAAATAAGTTTTAGCTTTTGAAACTCATTAGATTTATAGATTAGATATAGCTTAGTTTAGATTAAGTCTTATTTTCAAAATTCTAGCTTAAAACTCAGGTTATTTTAGTTTAAAAAGTCATTAAAAAACTCAAAAAGGCCAAAAACAGTATCATTAATTTTAGTCTTTATTTGAATTTTAAGTTGTAGTATCTTATTTTCTTGCTTGAATTTATGGCTTATGATTAGATTAATTAGTTTTCATAAGCTCAGCTTAGGACTTGGCTTATTTAGCATTTGAGTTTTTCTTAAAATTGTGCTTTTTGAATTGTTTCCTGAGTTTAGCACTTTGGTCTTCAAATTCAGATAGTGTAGAGTGTTAGTGGCCAAATAAGCTAATTAGAACTAGCTTGTAGACATTATAAGCTGCTTAGAAAATCTTTTGGTTTTTAAATTGAGCTTAAATTAAGCTGTGTGCAAAAGCTTTTAGTTAAAACAAGCAATAGTGAGGTTTAAAAGCTCCACTTTACTGCTATGCTTAATTTACAAGCTCTTTTAGAGCTTAATATTAGTTTTCAGCTTATACTCCTTTCATTAAAGTTGTTCAAAAAAGTGAGTTTTATAAGTTCCAGCTTTTGAAAAATAAAAAAAAAGTGCAAAAAAGTGTTGCCAACCTTGAAACCACGACCTCACTCTCACAAACCCAACGTGTTAACCAATATGCTACAATAGCTCATCCATTCGTTTCTCTCCCCATTTAATACTTGTACGCGTTTTCCTTTTCTTATTTTCATTATAAGCCGTAGCATAATAAGCTACATTCACAGCTTATTTGATAAGCTGAGTTGCCTCTTTTATTTTTCTAGTAAACCTTGTTTCGTTTTAGACTTTCCCTGAATTTTTCACATTTTTCCTTTATTTTATTAATTTCTAGGATTTTTCGTAGAGTTAAAATTTAGAAAATCAATAAAAAATACAAAAATAACTTTTAAAAATACAAAAAAATAGTTTTTAGTATTAGAGTAAAATATTTTAGGTTTAATGCAGAAAAACTTTTTCACCCCTTTTGATTTTAATTTTCATTTTTGAGCTTTTATTTTAATTTTAAAAATAGGATTTTAATTTTAAAAAATAGGTTAAAAAATAGTTTTCTGAGTTTTTATGTTATTTTAGACTTTTCTAAGTTTAAAAATCATTTTTCTTAATTTTTAGGACTATTTACTATTTTTTAGAATTTAAATTAAGATTAAAATAGTTTAATTCATAATAAAATTCAAAAATTATCAAAAAAATATTTTTCTTTTTCCTAAAATTTGCTTTTGTCCTATTTTAGGTTTAGAAATTTAGTTTGCATTCTTAAAGTCTTATTTTGTCTTACTTGCTTATTTGTCGCGTTTTATTTGTTCCCGTTGATTATCTTAGTGTTTAATTGCTTTTGTGTGCTTATTTTATTTGTTGCTTTTATTTAGTAGTCATAGATAATCAAAAATATCTTTTCTCTCATTCAAATCATAATCCAAACTAAGGCGTGGTTTTAATTTTACAAGTCGTTGGGGGAAACGACCCGGGAAAGCATACTTCCCGGTAAACATACGTATTATATTATATTATATATATTTTGAAGAATTTCCTTTTTACCTTTGTCCTCAAGGGTGAATTGCTAATTTTCCATAGTATTATAGTTTAATATTTTACGTGTGTTGAAATTGACGAATCAGGCCACTACGTTTGCCACGGATGTCGCAATCGTAATCACTTAGCAATTCTAGCCAACGGCGTTGCCTCATGTTAAGCTCCTTCTGATTGAGAATGTGTTGTAGGCTTTTATGGTCGGTGAACACTGTGCATCTGGTTCCATATAGATAGTGTCTCCATATCTTTAGGGCAAACACTACTGATCCAAGTTCTAAATGTAGTTCTTCTCATGAACTTTTAACTGTCGATAAGCACAGGAAATCACCTTCTCTCTCTGCATCAATACAGCTCCTAAACCCTTGTGTGATGCATCACAGTAGACCACAAAGTCTTCACTCCCTTCAGGTAAAGCCAGAATTGGTGCACTGCATAATTTCTGCTTTATTAAATGAAAAGCGTTCTCTTACTTTTCACCCCAGTCAAACTTGATTCCTTTCTGAGTAAGTTTCGTCATGGATTTAGCAATCTTTGAAAATCCTTCGCTTCATTAACCTGCGAATAAGTAACCAACAAGACCTAAAAATTGTGGATCTTCATTCCCTGGGTTCTTAGGAGACGCCAAAGTCTTGATAGATCTATCTTGGCTGATCTACTTGTATGGCCTCTGCTATCAAATGACGTTCCCGAGAAAATTGTACCTTCAGAATCTAAAATTTCACGATCTTTTTGAAAATTTGGCATACAACTTCACTTCCATAATAAAGCAATTCTAAAATGGCCTTAGATGTTCTTCTTCATGCTCTTTCTCGTCCTTTGAATAAAAAGTATGTCATCGATGAAGAACAAATAACGAATTTATCCAAGTAAGGCTTGCATACTCGGTTCATGAGGTCCATGAATACCGCAGGTGCGTTTGTCAGTCCGAATGGCATAACTTGGAACTCGTAATGGCCATACCGAGTTCGGAATGCCGTCTTTGGAATGTCTTGCTCTCGCACTCTAAGCTGGTGATATCCTGATCTCAGATCTATCTTCGAATAAATACTGGATCCTTGGAGTTGATCAAATAAATCGTCGATCCTCGGGAGTGGATAACGATTCTTTACTGTCAGTTTATTTAGCTCCCGGTAGTCGATGCACATCCTGAATGACCCATCCTTCTTTTTGACGAATAAGACCGGGGCTCCCCAAGGTGAGGAACTAGGCCTTATGAATCCTTTGTCGGAAAGTTCTTGTAATTGTTCTGATAATTCCTTTATTTTGGATGGAGCCAATCGATACGGTGCTCGAGCTACTGGTGCGGCTCCTGGAATTAAGTCAATTTAGAATTCCACTGGTCGAGCCGGAGGAAGACCTGACAAGTCCTCAGGAAATACGTCAGGAAAATCTCGGACGATTGGTACGTCCTTTATTTGTTTTCCTTTCGACTTGTCCTCCTCTTTCTTGGCGGATATCTGCGCCAAAAAGACCTGGCATCCTTTTGCCATGTACTCTTGAGCTTTTGAACATGAGATAACTGTCAACCGAGATTCTCTCCCATTGCTACTTTCGTTGCCACAAAAAGTTAAAGTTTCATTCCCATATGAAACTTAAATAAGTTTCTCATCGCACACGATCACGGCGTGACATCTTCTTAACCAGTCCATACCGATAATGATGTCGAAACTACCCAGTTCTACGGGCATTAGATCTAAGTTGAATGGATGGTCTAAGAAATTTAAAGTACAACCTCGTATAATAGTGTCTATCCCGACTAATTTCCCATCAGCTCATTTGACATCATAACAATTTTCTAATGGAGTTGGGGCGATGTCAATCAAGGAACTAAATACAGTAGATATAAAGCTTCTATCGGCACCAGTGTCGAATAAGATGGATGCATAGTGGTTATTTAAGAGGAACGTACCCATGACGACATTGGCATCAGGGTTTCCCGGTGCATTTCCCCTCCTTTCTGCATTCCCAACTGCATAAACCCAGCCTTGTGCATTCCCATTTCCTCCATCTTTATTCTTCAGCTTAGGACAATCTCTCTTGAAATGCCCTGGTGCTCCACACTCAAAACAACCATTTTCCTTGGGAGCTGCCCCATTGCCCTTATGAGTATTAGCAATATTAGTATTACCAATACTCCTGCAATCGCGAGCAAAATGCACTACTTTGTTGCACTTGTGGCATTTCTGGGTGCACGGGCCATTGTGGTAAAGGTGGCACTTGGTGCATTTGGGCAAAGATCCCCCATAAGGCTTCCTTTCGCCTGTCCCTATATTGTAGACCTTGGCGACATTCTGCCTCTTGAAGGGTTGCTGCTGGTGACCATGGTTGTTTCTGGATGAATCATCAGCCTTCTTTTTGTTGTCAAACTGCCTTTCTGCATAGGTGCGGAGTTTCTGATCCATCAAGTCATTGGCCAACTCAATAGTCTCATCCAACGTCTTGGGTCTGGCAGACTTGACGTTCCCATAAATATTGTCAGGAAGTCTACTGATGTACTTGTCAACCTTCTCGGTTTTGTCTGGCAGACTTGACGTTCCCATAAATATTGGAAACGTTCAGTGTATGCTGGAACATCATTTCCCTTGACCTTTAGGTTCCACAGCTCAATTTCTAATTTCTTGATTTTACCCTGCGGACAATACTTGTCCGTCATCTTTTTTTTGAGCACTTCCCAAGTTATTGCATATGCCTCAAGACCTAAGGTTCTTATCTAACCATTCCACCAAGTCAAAGCAGCACCTAACAGAGTGCAAGTGCCAAACTTTACTTGATTCTCAATAGCACAACCACTGCTATTGAAAACTGACTCCATTTTCTTAATCCACCGAGTCAAACCGACCACGCCTTCAGTTCCCTTGAAGTTCAAAGGTTGACACTTCATGAAGTCAGCGTAATACCAAGGGCGCGCAGTTTGCACATGCCTTCGGTTATCCTCGTGCGAACTGTGGCTTCCATCTCCATTGGTGGATTTTTGCAAGAGAGCTTGGTCAATCATTGCTTGGATAGATTCTGAAGTCATGTTGTTTCGGTTGGTGTTGTTAACAGGGATATTTGGTCCTCTTCTGGTCGTAGGTGCCATGATTTGTCTATATCACAAAGACAAAACATGAGGTTATATGACATAATATAATAATGTATAGATGAGATATCAACGCAAAAGAGGTATATAGTACAACATAACACATCCATTTCATTCATAATTTTGAAAATTTTACATGAAATAGTTGTCTGAGTACACATAATACAATACAAAAGATCTAAGGCTATGTTAGCGGGGAAAACCCCTAATACTTAACATGCCTGTACAATGACCTAGCAAGATAAAATAACATAAATCACTAGATGTGACTGTCAGCATCCCCAGAAGCATCCTGGTGATCTGGAATCCTAGCCTCTAGTCTTGGCTGTCTAGCTCTCCTCTGCTGCTCTCGCAGTGGTAACAACTCAGTTTGCATGTCGCTCATCTCTCGCCTCATGTCTCTAATGACTCGGAGAGTCTCTACCATCTGTGCCTGATGTCTATGGTCAGTCTCTCGAAGTGCTTCTAACTCAGCCTGCTGCATCTGAAAGCGAGTCTCCTGTACCTGATGTTGTGTCTAAATGAGAGTACTCTGCAGCTGTAGCTGTGTCTGGTGTGCCTGGAGATGGGTCTCGTGTGCATACACATGATCATGATGGGTCTGAAGCTCCTGATGATGTGAGACCCCCACAATGCGGAATATATTCGGGTCATGGGTCAAGGGGGTACCACGTCATCATACAAGACTCTAGGATTACAAGTCACAACAA